>BMAO01015883.1:0-57776 GCA_019973975.1 Trichonephila clavata
GACCGATATCTCTGCATTTGTGGTTATTATTTCCCGGCTAACTGACGGTTGAATGATTTTCTCCCTTTTAAATTCCCCTGGAAACTCTAGAGAGGAAAGGGTTTTCTATCTTTACATTTCCAGCGAAATAACACAATTATTTCAAATTGTAATTAAATTTATGTTAATTGTAACTATTTTGAAAAGTTTTTTTTTTTTTTCAAATTCTCATTTGTTACATCGAAAAAATAAGTAATTTCAAAATGTATCATTAATCTAGTTTCTTCTCTTACCCCCATAATATATTTAAACTAATATCTTATACGTTTCTGAATGTGTGTGTACATGTTAATCAATCGTTATTCCATATCCATATGGTTACAATATAAACTAAATTTGGTTACCGTAAAATCCGGTGCATAACAAACACTTTTAGCACAAAAAATAAGATTGAAATTTACGGGTGCCGTTATACGCCTGGTATAAAAATGAGAGCTTTAAAGATAAAAGAAGACGAGCGAAGAAAAAAAAAATTAGACTTCTACATATATCAAATACTATTTATTTAAGAGATGACAAGCCTTATGAACTTAAAGGGCTCTAATTCTGGAAGTATACTATTTTTTTTATAAAGCTTGGAATAATACCTCGAATAAATGCCTGCAAGACATAAGAGCATTGCGTGCGTACATTTCAGGTTTCTTCGTAAAAAGGGGGGGAGTGCTTTATACGGCGAATATACCTAAAAATTAAAAATTACAGCATGAAAGTATAGGTGTGTGTGCCGGATTTTACGGTACATACTCTCCTTCATTTCAGAAATAAAATCATCTAATACAGGGCGAGTAGAAATGATGGACCCTATTTTAAAAAATCATATTATCTAAACTATTGCACGTATTACAATAAGTGATATTTTAATGCAAAGAGAAATATAACAAGTTTTTTTTCTGGTTACTAATGTTCGATGTGGGATCCTCTTGCTACATGGCATACATCGAATCTGTATAATCCAGTTGTTCCAAACATTTTGTAGCATCACTATCAATGGTTCGAAATGCTGCACAAATGCTTTCTGGTCGTCCTCTGTTATTTGTAATGTCAATTGTAAATGATATAACTTGAAATTTAATTTTTTTCGTAAAATTTTCCATACCGTTTTTTTGGACATCCCAAGTTTACAGACGGCACAACTCTCGTAGACTTCCATGGACTTCAAACAAAACTTTGCCTCGCTCTCTCAAATGCTTCTTCCGAGACGCTGCTTTTCGTTTTGTACAAGCAAACTGTTTTCTTAAACGGATGATACCATCGCAAGAATGCTGTTGTTGGTTGATTCTTCTTTTCCGTAGCGATGTCTAAATGCGCATTGCACCGAAAAAACTGAAAAAACCCGCCAATACTCTAACGTGCTAAAACTCTTCGCTGTCATTGTCACCCTGTTTGGATTTCATTCACAGCCATCTTGAATGTGCTGTTGATCATTGGTGGGGGAAAACACTAGGTACATTTCTCTGTACAACCATGTATCACTTATAGTAATATATACAGTAGTTTCGAAAATATGATTTTTTTTTTTAAATCCGGTCCATCATTTGTTCTCATCCTATATCGCAAATATATCTTTTAAAAAATTGCAAATGGGAATTATACAGAGATATGCTTTTTTACTGTTGTCTCCTTATGATTTACTTGGATTAGAACTTGTAAAGAACCTTCGACTTTCTAAATTATTAAATAAATTCATTCTGCTAAAAAAAGCTTTTTTTTTCTCTTTTTGCTTAATATCTCTTAGGAATAGAGTGTATTAAAAATTAAATAGAGAATAAAAAACGCAATATATATATACAGTCGACTCTCGATAACTCAAACTTTCGATAAATCTGTGGATGGTCGGAATAGAATACGCGATAATTCGAAGTGATCTTATAAAACTCTCGACAATTCAAACACTTATGTAGAGTTCTGTAGTAAACAGGTTAGACCTTACATATTTTGTGTTCTATTGTTTTCACTTGTCTCTTCTGTAACTTAGTCTCTTTGATAACCATTGGAGTTGACTCCGATAACTCTGACAGATGCTAAAGTGTCACTAAACAAACTATGCTACTTTTTCCTTGAAAATCATGTTGCTGATGACATTTTTCAAGCTTCATTTATTCTAGAAAAATCTGAGTGCCATAAAACAAACAAAAAAAGATAACAGATTTTTTCATCAAAAAAATATATTATGTACAGTATATATATTCTTTTATAAGTTGTTTTTAATACATAAATGTATTCTTTTAATACAGGACTTTTAACTTCTGTATAATATTTATACTGTATCATATGAACTTTTTAAAAATACTTTAAAATAATTTTATACATATGTACGATTGTTGCTTTATTATATGGTTTCAAATTTAAATGTGTTAGAAAAAGTTTCTCTGATTGTAAGTTGGGAGTTTTTTCCTACCCTCTTGATATTTCGAACTCTTGCTAATTCGAAGTTTTTCATTGGTCCCTTCAACTTCGAATTATCGAGAGTCGACTGTATATATATATATAATAAGCAACATCTCATGTAGCAACAAAATATTATTTAATTTGGAATTGAAATTATAATCTATGTTAATTTTTATCCAATATATATCCTATATCTAAATTTTTTTTAACCGTTATAATGACCTTGGCGAAAGCCGTATGCTTGGGTTGTCACAGATAATTCAGATAAAATCTATTGTTTTGCTTTTCATTAAAATTAGCATTTTAAGTCTGAACATTAAATTAAAAAATGTTTTACTGTTTTTTTCCAGATTTTTGAGTACATCAGTTCCTTTTTGTACACCTAAATCTGTTAAATTTGATACTGAAATCTTTTAATTCAACTTTTAGTTATTTTCTCATTTTCCTTTATTTATTATATGATGCCAGCTTCTATAGAATTCATTATTTATTATAAAAACAGCTATGTATGAACAAAGAGCCTAAGAATGATTCAAAAATATTTTGTTCCTCGAGATTAGAATATTTCAAACACTTAACTGTAGAAAATTTATTAATTGGGTTATAATACTAAATTTCTGATCTAATAAGACTTCCTACCACTGTTGATTGAGTATTTACTTACGTTTGTATAAGCCTTGTGTTATATTTGTTGGCACACAAGGAGTCTACCTAGAGTCTCAAAAAAAAATCAGTAATATTAAGCATCGTTTAAACAGGGGCTGAAAAAAATTTTCCAGGGTACAGGTTACTTCTAATTTTTTTCAAGGCGTTGCGGTCCACCTTGTGACGTAGGTGTGGTGAGCTAAGAAAAAGGCTACAATATTTATTATAACTTAATAATAAATACGGAATATGAACTCGTCTCTACATAGCTCAATAAAATAAACTTATACTTTTAAGACCACGCTTAAAGTAAAACGAAAGATGCAAACATATTAATAATAACCACAAATATAATAATATCAAGTAATATATTTGCTAAGAAAAACAATACTAAATATTAAAAAAATTTCATCTAAAGTTAGCGCTCATAGTTATAATCAGTAGAAGACTTAGCATGCTGTCATCCAATCTTGAATATTTTGGTATATATTTCTTAACTAATCTTCAGGCGGTCACCCCAAAATGTCTTGGTGGTTTACCGTTCGATCACGATCGACTTAATACCCATCCCTGATTTGAATGCTTTAAAATTGAATTCTGCGGATATTCCAAGACCCCAAATTTTTAACAAACCTTAATCATCTATGTTACATTTCCCTACGTTTTTCTGTCTTTATGATCCCTTTTTAAGAAAATTACAAATATTCATAAAACGAAAATGAATTCATACTTTTATTTTGTTTATTGCAAGCTATTTGTAAATCAATGCATAAAAAACAGAATACGGAAAATCAATATCCCAAGAGTATATTCAAAACGATCCCAGCAACTTTAATCATCATTAATTCTCTTTTTAACTTTCGCCAAAGCTTCTGTGACAAATACCAAGTTTAATCTCACAGATGATCACTCTTTCTCATACTCGTTCAATCGCAATATCAATCTAATGTTAATAAAATAAAAATTAATGCACTGTTTTATAGGTAGTATAGTGTTACGAGTATTGAGTGATTAATTTTTGAAATAATGTAAATAATTTGTATCTGGATAATTAATATATTAGTATTACTTTCTGTTGTATTTAATTTATGATAAAAATTATACTATTTACAAGCAACGCTACTCCTCACATTAGAACGGCATTTCAATCGAAACAGCGAAATATTGGCGATGCAGCCAGGTTGGCATCATTTTGGCGAGTTGGCGACCCTTTTTGGTGACTGGGTTGGCATATGAATGCTTCGAGAAACTACTGCAAAAAACAATACCACGATCTATGACGTAAGCGGGTCTTTCGAGAAAAATTCCTGCAGCCTATAAATAGGAGTCACTCGCTGAAACTGTGTCAGTATTACTTTGGCTATTGAAGACTTCAGTTGCTACGATCGAATGATTGCTTATAAATAATCAACATTACGTACTTGTATTTATAGATACTGATAGTTGTGTCTGAGCCTGTAGAAGGTGCAAAGACTTTCTGGGATTTATTGTGCGAATTTTGCTGGTTTACCTGTACTTTACGAATTGTTTAACTGCAATAAATTTCATCGCTCCAAGGAACTGATTTTTATCTTTGAGACTGATGGCATAAAATCCTCTAACAAAAACAAAAACCATACACCATCTACATAATAATTATATACACCATAAAACTAAACTAAACTCAGTGGTGCAAGAGCCCTTAGAGGGCCAAGGCCTACTGTGCCCATCTCAACTTTCGTGACCATGGGCACTGAGGTGCCTGAGCAGATGTTCCAGTCAGGTGATCAGTCTGACGTGAAATTCCCAGTGTTTAGTTCCCAAGAAAACGTGTTACTCATTTATCGACCCACTGAATGGATGATATATACTACCATAAGATAAATAAATATCAAATAATTCTTGGACAAATATTTTTTTTTTCATTTCACAATAATGCATGCAATTTGATTCGTGAGGAGTTTTACATTTATACTAAAAATTGGTGAATTTAAATTTAAAAGAAATGAGTGAGAAATCATGCTGGTTAAAGGGAGGATATTGTTTCGATAAGAATGATTCAATAAAAAAAAATTTTTAATCATTTAACAATTCGATTTTTTAACCTTTTTAGCAAACGATTATGACTCTTAGAAAATCAAAATAAATATACAAAAATCCATTAGTTTATTGTACTTTTACCGATTTTCGCAAGGTTTGAAATTATGTTTTATTTGATTCATTAAGACATATTTTGGCGACTGGTAGTTCTATTTTTGCAGTTCAATTAAATAAATATCCCTTCAGAATTCCTTTGTTTCTCCAATTTCCACTCGCCATTTGTCACATACGTTTTCGACAAAGTCTGCAGTCAGACCACATTTTTACATACATTTATTTGAAATTTCTCATGTAGAGTCCTATTAGAACGCATATAGATTAACGTTTTTTATCCAATCCAAATTTTTTGCAACCTTCAAGAAAGAAAAAAATTTGAATACTGAGTTATCATAAATCCAATCTAAAATAGCTGTGCTCTGAACAAATATAGATTAATCATATTAATAACAATACAATTACTATTATCTAGAAGAAATAAAACTATTTTGTCGAATGGAAAGGAACAAGGTATAGAAAGGAAATGATTCAAGAGAAATATTTTCAAATGATAAAAGATCGATAAAGACAAAAAAAAAATATGCAGCAGAAGTACAGATAATATTTTTACCAAGCTAAAAGAAAAATATACTATATCTAAATGGAAGGCATTACTTCTAGATACAATATGATAAATGATAAGTATCTGAAGAGTATAAGTACCATTTATAATCGGTACATTCGTTCTATTACTTAAAGCATTATAGTGGAAATGGTGTATTCACATGTAGTTATCTTCATATATAATAAACTATCTACTTTTTAAGTTCTATTGATGTGAGGATGGGAGAGATTTTGGTATGTTTAATGTATTGAATTTGGGTGCTTTTTAAAATAGAAAGAGAAAATACTTCGAAAATGCCGATTCTGTTATTACACTTAATGATATTGATAAGTATGATAGATTATGGGAATATGAGGATGTGTATATGATTATAATTTTTTAATGCTATTATGCGAAAAAACATTGCTTTCTGGATTTGTTATAAAATGTGTAGTCTTATTTTTATAGGACGTGAAAAACAAACATTTTCGAAAGTGTTTCGTCTAGCGTCTTATATAATGATTTTAGGAGAGTGAGTGAGTGAATATTAACGTCACATACTATTTAGCTACTCGAGGGCTTTTGGCAATGGACCTCGTAATTTTGAGCCACGGTCAAGTGACGAGGACGATACCTGAGCTGACACCTCCATCTCCTAACTACCACACCAACGGGAGGATGTTTGAGCTCTCGACAGATTTAACGTGCATCGCTCCCCAAAACAGTGGGTCTTTAGTGGTACTGTGATCGAACTCATGACATGCCAGCCACTATCCTATACCTTGACCACTAGGCTACCACGGCCACTTTTCGGTATCTAAAGAATCACGTTAATACAATCAAATAAACATCAAATCAGCCATCAATCAATTGAAAAACTATAATACAAAGAATCAAACTTTAACACATTATTGCAATTAATTTTTTAAAAAAGGAGTTTTCAAAATTCATATTATAAATTAATTTGGGGAGTCGAAAACATTTACCGTCTCTGCCACTCTGCACCCCATCCTAACTTCCACACCACACCAACAGGAGAACGTTTAAGAGTCGACATATTTAACGTGCTTCGGCCTCCTCTGCACGATGGGTCTTCAGCGGTACTGGGCTATCAATCTCATGACACGCCGGCCACGAGTTCGTTACCTTGACCACTAAGCTACAGTGGCCATTTCAGGAGAGAATGAGAGTTATATTAACGTCGCACTATAAAGCAACACGAGGGATATTAGTGACATACCTCGTAATTTTGAGCTTTGGTCAAGTGACGAGGTCGACACCTGAGCTGGCACCTCCCTCTCCTATCTATCACACCACACAAACGGGAGGACTTTGAACCTCGATAGATTTAAAGTGCATCGGCATCCTCTACATGAATAGTCTTCAGTGGCATCAGGACTCGAACCCGCGACACTACAAAAATTCCGGTATAACTCCAAGAGGTAAGTAAAAATGTTAGTTATAACATTAGCAGTTGAATTTCTTTTTCGTTATAATCTTTTGAAAGTTATTAATTACTCTAAAATCCCTTCAATACTTTGATTTCTAGTCTTCTATAACTCTGAAGGTTTCTAAATTAAAGATGGACGGCCGGGAGGTTCGAAATTCCATAATAATGAATTCCAAAACTGAAATTTGAAATCAGTTTTTAGATGGATTTATTTATCGTTTTACGTATAAGATTCTGTGTTTTGGTTCATTTTTCTAAAATTTCTAAATAAAGTAAATTGTTGTTTAAGCTGAGTCTGTTATCAGGCGTTTACTCACTTCTAACCAGAGAAACTACTTAAAAATTACTTTCAGCAAAACATGTTTCCTCATTTTCAGAGAAATGATTCAGAGAAGGTAGAGGGTGTAATTAAACTCCAATCTAGTTGCACTCCGGTAATCAGTTGCCTCAAAGCGATATCTTCCCAGTTTCCTGGACTTTTCGGGAAAACCTGCCTTTTATTTACTACGCTTTAATCGGAGAACTAATTCTTTCGTGTGGCTCATAATTAAATCATCATCCATCGAAATCTATTAAACATCGCCAAATCTTATTACACGATCTGCGCTCCTCAGGTTTAATTCCGTACTTTTTTTATTTATTTATCTACCTGCTTACTTACATCTTCCTCCCAAACGCTCTTCTGCGCCAAACGATATTTTATTCCGGACGAAGAGCTTCTTGCCTGAGGCTGAACACCGACAGCTCAACTCGGCTATCGACAATTACCTGGAGAGACATATATATATATACAAACATACTCCGAATGGCAACAGTGGAGGTAGTAGAGGCAAGAGCGATTTTTCATCAGATGACTGCACAACATAATAATATATGTCCTGCGACCACGAACCGCTAAATTCGCGAGCGAAACGATGTTTAGTATTTGAAATAGTGCCCTGGGGCAGCTGGCAAAATAAGAGGAGGTTATATACTTCTTCCCGAAGAGCAAGCGAGGATCAGATCGTTTTCGGTTAAAGTTGAAGTTTTTTCTCTCCCCCTTTCCTCTTCCCTCGTGTACTTTGTCATGACCCGTGGTGGTGTGATTTTGAAGTTCGATTTGTCACACTCCATCCATACCATTTTGCCTGGTCTGGAGATTTCCTGATTTTTGAGCTGGTGGAAAATTGAAATGTTGGATTTTGAATATGTAACAAATGTGTCGGTCCACGATTTAATATCGCGTTCTGGTAAAAAAGGCGTTTTGTTTGCAATGTTTGGAAAAGTAAATTTTGTCGCGTGGTGAAATGAAAGTAGATGAATCGATATTCAAGAAATTGTACTACGAATGGAGAAGAATCTAATTATTGATTGGTTCTTAGTAACATTTAATTTCGCGCATGAGGGATTTTGGGTATTAAAGATTAATTTAAATTTCTTTTATTGTCAGCATCTTCTGATTCAGAAAATACATTCTTTTACCCATGGAAAAGATTTGCGGAAAAAATAAAGTAGTTTTCATGAAAATATTGTTACAACAAGAGAAAAGATTGTTTATTTGAAGCAACTCGGTGATTGTTGGTGATGTACTTCTTAATTTTGAATAACGGTCAAATGACAAAAACAACACCTGATTTGGCATCGTACTCTCTTAATTCCCACAACATGTCAAGGTGAGAACTTGGAGCCTCACCTGGTGACCCCGTTTTGGACCCTGTACACAGTGAGTTCTCAGTGGCACCAGCACTCGAAATCATTACTCGACAGCAACAATGTCAGCCCCTAGTACACGAACATCGAACATGACCACTTGGACCATCGAACATGACCCACTGCCACATTTTTTCAATTCCTACTATTAGTTCACACTCTCCCTATATATATATATATATATATATATATATATATTGTTCAAATTTTCAATTGTTAATAAAATACTTTCCATTCATCTATTCAAGTTCAAATCATGTTTTTCAACTTGTAGTAGGTAACACTTGATGTTAATATAGTTTCTTCAAATATTTATTTTCATTCATTAAATTCAATCAATGAATAAATAGTAAACAAAAATAATACTCCAACATCATATATAGAAAGGAAAATCGCTCGTTGTGTCCCTGTAGCGCAATGGATAGCGCGTTGGACTTCTAATTCAAAGGTTGTGGGTTCGAATCCTACCTAGGATGGCCTGATTTTTGAGAATGAGATTTATGAATGAATAAATAATAACAAACAAAAAATAATAGTCCAACACCATTCATACTCGTAGAATGGAAAATCTCTTTCTATTTTGCTACTTAATATTGTGATTCTGTCATACGTATATACATATTTATATTAAATGTAATTATTTAATAAAAAATAACTAAAAAATTTTCTTTGTTGACCAAAGAAGGAATCGACATTAAAAAAAAATTATCTTACTTGTTTTAATGAATTTAACGTGATTTATTATTTCTGTTACATATTTGTGTAGCATAAATTTATAATAGATATAATAATCTTTGAACATCATAAAAGAAGATATTAAGTGCATAGGTAGAAACTCTACTTTTTGTTTTGGTCGAATTCAACTTTATTGAAAAGATATCTATTTCGAAGATTAATCATCGAAATATTCGTGACTACTAGAAATGGTCATTTGCCATTTATCGAGTAGATGATGAATGCCTGCGAGATGGAAACTTGGCGGTTTCGAAGCAAAATAGTTTTATCGAGCCATTTTCAAACATATCCAACTCTTATGAATCATTGGTCTTTCAAATATGGCTATATCGATTATAATAAGTGGTAATCAGGAGCCAAGGTGGAAGAATGTATGTTGGACAACCTCCATCCTATAATAAAAATTTGAGTACCTGGATTCGTTTTGCTGCATATGGGTAAGCGCTGCCATTCAACGATGTAACTTTCCACCTTACTTTAGCCCCTGTTAATGTTCCTTTTTCTTTCAAAGCATCACTTAATTTGATAAACTGATCCTGGTAACGTTCAGCTTAACTTTTAGACCAGGTTCCAGAAGCTCGTCGTAAATTATAGTTCCCACCAGACAGAAACACATACTAGTAACAAATGTTCGTTTTTGCAACTGATTTTAATGACTGGTCTGAACCAACCCATGCTTTTTGAGCATAGGATTTCCGTACCAAATCTACTTTTCATCCCTAGTGACGATTTGGTGCAAAAAAATTCTTTCTCTTGTACCGAGAAAGCAAATTCAGGCAGAAGTCAACTCTACAGTTTTTGTTTTCTTCCGTCAGTTTTTGAGGGGCCCATTTTCTTTCCTTCTGTATTTTTTCCATGGCATGCAATCGGAGTGATATTGCTTGGTGAGTAACTTCTGACTGTTCTGCATGCTCTTCTTGAGTAGATATTGATTTTGATCCAGTAAAATTAGAAGTTCGTTATGGTGGTATCTAAATAAACCAATAACAGCATCCGAACAGGAGTGATCACTTTTGTCTAGAGGAATGTTACTTGCTTACAAATCCATAGATCGCGGGTTCTAATCCTCCGACATTCGTCTTCAAGCTTTTTTAAGACACCTCAATGTGGATCGTCCTCAAGAATAAAATCCCCCCCCCCTCATCGCGAAATCTATCAAACCAGTTTGCTTCTGATTAAAGAATCACAGAATGCTCTCCCAAAGTCGTATTAATCAATTCCATAGCTTGGGCATTTTTTATTTGAAAAGAGAACAGAATGCAGTAGTATAAATATTGTTTTTCAATATCCATCTCTCAAAAAGTGATATACACTGAATTTCAGCTGGGGTGATTTGGGGGCAAAAACCATCACCATTTCTTCATGTCAAGCCACTGGATTTCGATTCAATTGTAATACTTTAGATGAATGAAAAAGATAAATAGCTGCCATAAAGCGTTTTTTAAAAACTTCTGTAAAGAAGTTATTCTTTATAATAAATAAAATATCAATCACCCATCAAAAACCACAAGTGATTACACAACTCAAAATACTCAGGCCATTTAAGAATCAAAATGATTGCTTTTATGGCTGTCAAACAAGTTAAGCTATCCTGCGTGTTATCAAAAGGACTCATAATTATGAAGCAATTAATTTTAAAAATTTTAGTTGCAACAATGTATCGTCGCTCCTTTTTGTTCCTCCCTATTTTCAGACAAGGATGAAATGAAGCTTTTTATTTCCTCAACCATCACGCAATCTTCTTAACACACAAGCAAACGTGACGTCCAAAAAGAGAATGACACCACAACATGGAAAAGAAAACATCACGAAAGCTTGAGTAAAACAATGTTCGAAAAAAGTTTGGTTTTGCTTTGCTTTGAAAAGTGCTCAGCAAGGACTTGATCTCTGTGATGAGGAAAATTAGTTTTTATCCACCCACATTTATAACAATGGGTATTAAATTGCTTTTTGTCAATACTACAAGTAGAATTTTACTAATAATATTTATTTAAATTGAAACATTATGAATGCAAACAATAAAATAGCTTTAAGGATCTATGGCATGCACTGATACTACTACTTTTACGGGGTAATATTTTAAAAATGTGTCGACAAGAGCACCGTCAAAATTTTGCTAAAAGCGATGTGATGATTCTTAGCTACACGTTTATACTGATGGTTCGGCTGAAGGGGGAAAACTAAAAATGCAGGAGCTGGAGTTTTCTCTACAGACTTTACATTGCCTATTGTTGTTATTGTAGTGGGCTTTATCCTGGGATACATATGAGAGACGAGAGATGGAAGAACAGAAACATAAAATACAAACAGAAGAATATAGACTTTTATTACAAACGATTATTCCAACATAGAACGCCCTCAGGGGGCTCACCTTCTTTAGGTGAGTACGGGTGTCACAATCCCGAGGTGCCCTAGTGATCTTTTCCTTTTCCCACGGGGTTTACTGTCTTTGGTAAACACGGGCTTCACGAACCCGGGGTACCCTAGTGATCCTTCTCTATTTTCGACCCTCTTTCTTTTCATTCAATTCATTCTTTCTTTCTCTTCCCGTCTAGACCACAGATATTAAAACAAATGTTTGGCGCAGTATAGCCGAAATCGGCTCTTGCGCCAATAAACCCCAAAATCACTCACCCAACATAGAACAGAAGGGGTGCGCTGCTTTCCATTCGAGGCTGGAATCCATTTCAGGCGAAAGTCCGACTACTTTTCCCCAAGATACATTTCATGCCTTATTCGGGATTCGAACCAGAGCCCACTCGGTTACAAGCCGAGGGCCATATCCATTATACTGGCTGGAGGACACATTGCCTATTGCCATTGGAAAACATTTTTGACAACTTTGATGGTGAAATGGCAGCAATTTCCTTAACCATAGACAATGCATAGTGTGGAAAAGAAAATAACTTTTTTGTTAATTCCGATCCAGTAGTTGCGACCTTAACTCCCAATCAATGTGAACTTGCGATTTTAAATTGTTGAATATTAAGAACTGCAATGGATCCCAAATCATTGTGGGATATATGGAAATGAGAGAGCAGATATGTTGACCAAGAAGGGATTCCAGATGACGCAACCTCCTTTGCGGCATATAAAGCGTTTTATATCCTGCACCATTAGATCCAAATGTTCCAACCTGTATATGGAGAGGGCTTCAAAAAAGAAATGGGGCTACTTCCCAAAGACATCAACAAGAATTTCTGGGCCCTATTCTATTGTAGTCAATGTAGACTGCTTTAGGCTTGCTATTGGTTATGACTTTTTGCAGAATCACCTGTTTACCTGCATTACCCCAGGACTAGGGATCCCCTTCTGTCTTAAACTGTATTTCTTTGAATGTTGTTGACCGAGTGTTTGGTAACTGTTTTTATTCTGTATTGTACTGGGTTGACCGAAAGGTCGGATACGCGCATAGAATAAAAGAAATAATAGTTCTGTTAAAAATATAAATAAAAAAATGTTGGTCTGGGGGGGGGGGTTAAAAGGTGATATTTCCCCTTAAATCTTGAAGGAGAGTAGCAAAAAAAATTTTATTGAAAATCCCCATAAATCAAATACGTATTTTCTTTTTAATCTACATCATGATAAACTTTATTTTCCTTACTTTTAGAAATTTTGAAGCCCAGTGGCTGAATGGTTAGTGCATCGCGCTTCCACACCACAGGTCCGAGGTTCAAACCCCGGGCTGGGCAAGGTTGACTCAGCCTTTCATCCCATCAGTGGGTCGATAAAATGAGAACCAAGCTTACTTGGGGACCAAACACTGGGGGTTTCGCTTCAGGCTGACCACCTGATCGGAACATCTGCTCATGCACCCCAATGGTCAAGTATACTGAGATGGGCACAGTAGGCCTTGGCCCTCATGGGCTGTTGCGCCACTGAGTTTGAGCTTAGAAATTTTACTTCTGTTACTTTTATCCGCGTAAAACTGGATCGCAAAATTCGTTGCAAATAGTTTTTTGAAGTTTTGAAAAATTCAACTTGATTGTTTTACCAATACACTACATAATGCTTAAGATTCCTATCTACAAATCCTTTCGAATTCAAGAAATATTAATTTTTCGAATATTCAGACCTTTACTCTTTAACCAATACTATTGCATTTTGTGTAAATGCAATAAAATGCATCCACAAATTTTAGAGAATAAGAAAGGATTTTGTTTTATTACATTTTTCCTCCGATTTTAAGAAGCATTTTTGAAGTTCTGAAACTCCCAGACAAATCACTAAAAGCATAAAAATACTTTCAAATCGAAATAAAAGTATACCGAGACAAAATTCTTCGGTGTGTTTTATTTTCTCGATTGTATTACTTTACATTCCAGAAAAAAAAAGAAGACTACATTTAAGAGAGTACGTAGAAATTTCTTAGTATCAAAAATTACTCTCATGAATTCAAAAAGGGACGTAGATGGTAACAGCCTTTCATTTCTAAATTTACTCCGAGTTCATTTGTACTTCTTAATATATTCATCATAATAATTTCAAAACTGTAAATATATGAATTGTACAATGTAATTCAATAAATTCGTTATAAGCTAATCAAATATGTGTGAAAGATTGCATATATCATGTATGATGTTTGTTATAAATTAACTAAATATGTATGTTTCTTCCAGAGTAGATGGCTTCCATTAAGAGCATTGTACAGGATGATTCATAAAAAAGTATGCAGGGTGATCCCGAATTCATGGTGCAAACTTTAAGGGTAGATACAGGACATTGTAACAATAATTTATTGTATAAGAATGTATGGGCGCAAGTGACACGGTGAGGTGCTAACAGGGGTAATAAAAGAAAAAAATGAAATTATCAGTTGTGGTTTCGTTGCTGGTAGGAGGCAGTAGATGTCTAGCCGCCGTTCAACAAGATGCATCTCAAGAGGGGAAAATGCCATTCGCAATTGTGCTGACGTCTACGTCAGGAGACCTTTCGTATGCCATACGTGTATGCATTACATGTTCGGCCGTGCAAATGGTAACGGCAGAGCTGCGCTACAAATGTATCATACGCAGTTTCCTGATCGACGAATGCCGGATCACAGAATTTTTCCACGATTACATCGTCAACTTCGTGAAACACGTTCGTCCACGTCACCAGACATGATGATGATGGTCGATGAAGAGCTGTACGCAGTCCAAGCCTCGAAAAAAGCATCTTGAACGTTGCGGCTGATAGACTCGAGTCAAGTACAAGAGCTGTTGCTCATCACGTAAAAATGTGAGTCATCAGATCAATTGTAGAGTGTTGAACGAGAAAATTGCTTACACCCCTGCCATTTTCAGCGAGTACAAGTTTTGAATCCGGCAAACTATCCTCTCTCTCCACCTGAACTTCTGCTAGTGGGTGGTACAACAATGTGTGTGGCAGCTGGTGCTAGCTTATGCCTTGAACAGTTATTGTAAACATTACACTTCTCAACGACGCTTTCAATAAAACACCGTCTTTCCTTTTTCTCTTATTTTTTTTGTGTTTGTGCCTCACTTGCGCCAATACATTCCTATACAATGATTGTTACAATGTCCTGTGCCAACCCTTAAAGTTTGTACCATGAATTTGGGACCACCTCGTATAGTTTCAATGCACTATAAGTCAAGAACAATGTAAAATACTACATATTATCGATAATAGAATTGTATGGGGTTGTTAAAAGGCAGATGTTCCATGTGTGAACCCTTAGCCCCACTACACATCGGGCCGATAATTCATTTCCGCCCAAAAGCGTGTAAAGGTATTTGAATCAAGTACATTGGTAGGAGCTTGATACGTTGTGTTTCAGCACCGTTAATTCAACAGAAAGGGGGGGGGACGAATACTTTTTCCCTTACATATCCCCACAGAAAGAAATCTCGAGGTGTTAAATCAGGACTTAAGGGTGTCCATTGGGTGAATGGCATGATGTAGTCCGCGGCTCATCCAATTCATCGTTGAGGGCGATGTTCATCGAGGTAATCTCTTACTTAGGTCGGCCAGTGTGGAGGTGCACCAATCGATAAAAGAATGAAGTTGTCAATGTTGTCCTGCAACTGTAGCATCTCGACCATACAGTTAATATACTTGAAAAAGTGACTCAAGCAACAGTTTGCTCGTGAAAAAAAAAGAGGCCAAATACTTTCTTTCTAGACACTGCAAAGAACACATTTATCCTAAAAGAATCTCGTACTTGTTGTACTGTATGGCTATGGCTTGCGTTACTTCCAATAGGGGTGAGACACAAACTTTAAGAGTACATCTACCTTACGGTTCGCTGGGGTAGTGCATGTTTTTGTTTATAACATCTGGAAAGTGTATACTTCTTTATGAATCACTCTGTATTAGAGCTTAATTGTCAACTAGTTTCTATTTTCAGGGAACAAAGTTCTTATGTGGAGGATTGCCCTTTGTTTTATTATTATTCTGCTAGTTAAAACAGAATGACAGCTGATCCAAATATATATACATTTAATATAAGAACATGTACGTAGATGCATATTAATATTTCACAAATGATTTATAAATGTTGTTCAGTAGTTTTCCAAGATTCCTGATAAAACATTCTTTATTTTCATTACCAATGGTGTACAAAAGGGAGTTCAAACCTCTGTCCCCACAGACCACACACAACGGATTTTTAAATTTTTTCCCATAGAGATTACGCTTGGGAACTTTCGTTTACGTGTTTTTTAGAATATGATCCCCCATTCCATAACAGGTTTAATGGTTAACAAATATAGAATAAACTAATTTTTTTAAAAAATACTTCCTTTAAAAGGAGGAAATTTTAAATTAAAAAAATTTTACACTACGATATTACAGAATAGCTACAAAACTCGAAACACTTGCTTAAAAAAAAAAATTTTTAATTTTAATCATTTAGAGAAAATATTCATTCCTCATTCATGCATTAAATGTTGCATATTTTGTCGCCTTTACCGTAACACGAAAAATCTTCAGTTTGAAAGTTTTTACAGGAAACTGCATTTACAAAATGTTTCTAAATTTTAAGGAATACAATATATAAAATAGATCTATGCAGTAGCTTATACTGATATTTGAATGTTTTTTTAATTGTGTACATAACGGAGTTTGGGTGCTATTTATTAACTTCAGTTGAAAACAACCTTAAGTATCTTGCAAGAAATGACTGATAGATCAAATAGAAGATTTTTTTTTCTTCTATGAACACAACAGCCCTGGGTGGGCCAAGGCCTCCTCAAGAAATCTTCCATCCCGATCTTCGCTTAGCAACAGTTCTTCAATTAGTCACTCTTAAAACTTTAAAATTGTCCTCCATACAATCAGCCCATCTCAATTTAGGCCAACCCCTAGATCTAGTTCCAATAGGTTTGTAGTTGAAAATTCTGAACGTCAAGGATAAGGAGTCCATACACACATGTGGCCCACAAACAACCAATCTTGATGGATGTAATGACATCCATTTCCTTGAATAGCTTATATAATTCAAAATTATGTCGTAGTCTCCACAATCCATTCTCATTCACAGCACCAAAGATATATTTAAGAACTTTTCACACAAAGATGGCTAGCTGTTCAGTCCGTGATTTAGTCAGTCCGAATTTCAGATCCATAGGCAAGTAAGGGTCTGATGATTGTTTTATACAGCGTAATTTTTGTGTATATCTTTTAATCAATTTTGACTTTAAGAAAGCTCTTTGACCATGAAGACAGCATTTCGCAGTAATAATACGTCTGAATGATTTCTTAACCCATAAAATAAAACAATCTTTTGATAATGATTTGTTTTATTAAAGTTGCCAATCGAAAGTTTATTTCATACTGAAGGTTGTTTCAAGCGATTTATGAATATGTTAAACTTCGTAGTAGTATTGAATTTGCAAAGGCTTTTCTCTCATTCCTCTTTATTCTTTAGGAGTACGTTACATTTCAAGAAACATCAATGAAAAAAATTCCAAATAACTTATTTAATTTAACGATTTTTTTTTAATCAGTTTTGTTACGAAGAAAAAGGAAATGCTGTCAGAAGGGCGGCTCTTATTTTATAAAAATTACGTTAAATATTTAAAAATATGTGTCGAAATATATAGGCATACACACATTTTTTTGTATTATTTCAATAAAATCCGAGATATTTTTTTTTTTTTTCAAAATTATTTTAGAGTCAAACATCACATGTACAAATTGCAGAATATTTAAATATTTTTTTTTCAAATTTTAAAAGTGAACGAAATAACTTTTAAAAATTAAAACGCTTATTATACTGAATGATCTTTTCTCGAATGACAATTTAATACTAATTTTTATAGGGTTCATTTGGGTTAATAAACTTGTAATTTGCTTAAAAACTTGTTTTGTTTACTTATTTAGGTAGTTTTAAACAAAAAATTTCAACATAAAATAAAGTATCATACACGCTTGTACACCTTAAATTAGTAATTAACGTTAAAAAAATTTCATTTATTAATAGTAATTTCATTCAATTAATTTATAGTATGCAAGGAATATTTTAAATTGCAACACTAAATAAATATTTAACTTTTTCTTTCAGAGGTTAAATGTTTATTTAATGTTTTGCTTGAATCTGAATAACACACATGTTGCAATGCATTGTTATCCAAAGTGAAGTTTTTATTAATGGAAATGAAATTTTTTAGATGGGAAAATGAAATATCATTTAGAATGTTACTCCTTAAAACCGTTTTTTTTCCCCTCCTTCAAATTCTTATATTTATGCAGTTAAGATAAGTAAAAAAATCTTGAAACAAAGTCATTTAAAGCATTTTTATGCCCCTGAAGCAGTGCTTTTAAGGAATTTCAAATTTATTCAAGGAAACACATACATTCAAGTATATTAAACATTTTTTAAAACTCTTTTTTTAATACGTATACTTAAAAAAGTGCATGTCTCATCAAATGTAGTTTGTCATTTTAGTATTTCCTCCATTTTCAAATGCATTACATGTTTCAATCATTTTATATTCTATTTAAAATATAATATGAAAAAGTTTGTCCCAAAGCCAATGCTGGTGGTTTTAACAGTTCTGTATATTAGGATTTCTACAGATTTCATGTATATTAGGACAAATCTACCAAAGCTACAGCAATTAATCCATTTGCAACATGCTGTGACGTTTTCCCACCTCGCACCTGCCAGATCTGCTTTTCACACAATGCAGATAACATTACACCGTTTATATCCACACGTGCACCCCTAAAATATTGCTGGATCCTTTCGTCTGACATCACACCAACAGCAATGGTCGGAAAACAACAGCTGCTTCATCTGGAACTCGCACTTCGAGTAGAATTCAAGAAGTAATTATGACGCAAACGGATTTTTCTCGAAAAATCCGTGAGGCCTATAAATAGGGAGTCGCTCGCCGAAATTGAGTGTCTTGTTTTGATCGTTGCAGTTTTGACTGTGAAGAGTCGAACAGCGATTAGCTATTACTTCGGCTGTTGTATGTAACGAGAGAGGGCTTGTGAATAATCTTCTAGATACTTGTATTTTAGAAGCTGATAGTTGTGTCTGAGTGCTGTAGAAGGTGTGATTCAAGGATTGTTTTTTGACAATAAATTTCCATCGCTCCTGAAGAAACCTTGCTCTTTGCGACTGGTTGCATAAAATCCTCGAACCCCGATCAGCGTAACAATATATTCTGTTGTATTAAAACACTCAATACTTTGAATATAACTTGCATCTAACTGTAAATATTGTAAAGAATAACTGTAGACGTTTAAATCAATAATTTAATTCCTTAAGTCTCCCCCGCTACTCATCAATTTTCCCAATACGTCACACTCACAAAAGGATCGGCTCAAAGCGTTAAACAGATCGCTAACGACGAGTACGCATAGCAGATGTTGATGAATCTGACCGAGTAATACAGTAACGTAGTGCAACAATTATACTCGCTAGGTGACAGAGAATTAAAGTCTGATGCAGTCAAAAAGACTTTATTCGCTGGGATTTGATCAACTTATAACTCAAGAATTTGTGAAATATGCAAGAATATTTTTTAAGGGAATGTTATGAACAAAAGATTACCGAATTTGTCGATCGTGAAGTTGTAGAAAGAGACTTTGTGAGAAAATATGCCGTTGGGGATTTATGCCACGGGTCTATGCCGGTGCGATAATGTTCTATTACAGGCAGTGCTGTGGAGTTCACCGATATTTGCTCCTGATGAAGGCTGCGTTAAACGAGAACTGGAAAAATGCTGGGGCGCAGGTGCTGGTTAGAATTGGAGAGACTGTTGGAGTTATCTCATGTCTCTGGGTTGGTGTCGCTCTCTCTTTTTGGGATTCCAGAGTCTCTTTAAAGGTGGAATACGTCCCGCCCACGAAAGTGACACGTGATGTATAGTCATTTCTGCTTGGAAATATTCGGTGAAACCATTCTTCTATTGGTCCAAAATCCCTCTTCGCGCGATGTACTTTGAAACCGGCGGCTGGCGTGGGAACTCGTCGGCACCTTACTGTCGGCTAGATCAAGGAAGGTCAGAGGTTGACTTCCTTTAGGACATCAGCGCTAGGGTGTCCACCATGGGATACTTTCCCACGAGAAACTGCTTGACCGTCGAGACGTCACTCGTTCCCGACGGGAAATGGGTCTTTGATGGACACCACCGCAAATATAAGACGCTCTAAAGTGGCGTTACGTACACCCCCAAAACCCCTGCATTGCGAAGGGCCCAGCGACTCTAGGGGACCCAAAGCTTAACTGACATATATTTGGGCTTGGGGCCCAAAACCTGAATTTGCAGGGGGACCCTAATATTCTCCGTTACGCCATTGCCTTGGGCTCTACGCAAAAGTAGGCCCTAGGCCCCTACACAAATGTAGACCCCTTACTGGGACCATTAAAAGTAGATAGTACATAGCATACGTTGTCAAATACTGTTACAAACAGTAACCCGAAACAAAGGTACATGACTTACACAGTGGCGTGACGTACACCCCTGCAACCCCTATATTGCAGGGGGGACAAGATTCTAGGAACCCAAAGCCTGACTGACGTACCCTTGTAAAATCTCATTTGGTATCCAAAACCTGACTTTGCAGGGGGGGGGGCTAATGCTCTCCGTTATGCCATTGACACTCCACTTCTAGCGAGTTCATTCAAGGAAGGTGTCCAATTGTGTAAAAATAATTTTAAAGCATCAATCAAAAGTTTACTGCCTGTCCTGCTGATTCAATATATCATTTACTACCACAATTAGTTAACTGTTTTGACTTGGATTCAGTTGTGTCTCGCCATTCCTCATTAGTCTCTGCTGTTACTAATCCTTCGGAGACTGACAAAGTCAGGCAAGACCGTTGACTTAAAAATCTACTTCGGTCATGTAATAAAACTGTCATTTATGTAAGAAATGGAAAGATGAATAGTTGAGGGGTTCGGTTTTATGAAACTAAAATTGTTCTGAGCGGGATCAGTTAAAAAGAATATGGATTACGACTTTTTATTTGAATATTATTTCTGAAAATGAAACTACCACAACTATTCCTCGGCCATTAAAAACTCAATGTACAATTTATTCCCCAGACAATAAAAAAAAGCACATTCTTAATAGTTCCTTTAATGAAAACTCGTATATGTTGAGTACAAAAATAGCGAATTACTTATATAAACTTGTGCTAAAGAAGTAAAATCTAAGAATGCCAGAATAGTATTGAAATGTGACATAAAATAGTTGACTACCAGAATGCTGACTCAATAAAAGCAGTGGCTAGTAAAAATCTCGTTTATGGTCTAGAAAACCTTAGAAGTAATATCGATCAGAGGTAACGTATGCATTAAAGCGAAAATGACTCGTACAAGCGTCTACGAAATCTCTGGAAGTCGCAAATTTTTATGTAAAATTTGCCGACTTTCACATCAAAACCTTTTAGGGAAGCAAGCTACTTACTAAAAAGAAGTTTCTCTAGGTGCGCTTTTGTTTACCTTTTAAAAGTAAATTTGAATGTTTCGAATATTTTTAATGCCCAAAACTGGAATGGATAATGTCCTAAACTGTCCATTTAAATGCATTAGTAGTGATAATAGTATTAATATTTGTTCTAAAAAAGTCGACTTTTTAAAAAATATGGGTATTAAGTTATACAAAATGCCAACGATTCCTCACCAGAAATGAACGGAGTATTTAAATCGCAAATTGCTGAAGGAATTTGAAACGGAGTTTCCAAAGAAAATGAACGCGGATTTAAGAGAGTATTGTCCTTTGCGTCTTTCCATAATAGGTTCTATCATAAAAATTCAAAAGGAGAAATTCCCCCTACTCTGTAACAACTTAAAAGGTGTGATAAGTATAAAAATGCTAGTTTAAAAATACAAGAATAAAGGTGGAAAGTAAAATCTAAAGTGAAAAATGAATATACCAAGTATTCCAAAAGTCTATTAAAAAACATTTGAAAATTCAATAATTCACGTAATGATGTAGGTAGAAAGGTAAAAATCGACACACATACTTGAAATGACATGGGTTTTTTTTAAATCCAAAAATAGGATAAAATAACCAACAGATGGCGCTGGACAACAAAACGTCAGTGATGTCGCATGAAAATTGTGTATAAAATATGTAGTCAGAGGAAACAAATGCGCTAGCAACTACAGTATGTTAACTTTACCAGAGTAGGGCATTGTTAGTAAAGCTGTACTATTAGAATGGAGAACTTTTATTGGAACTTTACGATCCTATCGTCATAAAAAGGGGATTAGAACGGGGTAAAGATCCTGTGACAAGTGTAGCTGTAAAGAAAATGATTACGAAGTTCAAAGCCATGGGTTGCTTAAATGATGTCCTGTAATGGACCATTTGCTAAAAAGAACATTGTTCATTGCTAAAAGTCAATTATCCTAATTATTACTTTTATTATATAATGCGCCATCTGTTGGCGATTTTTTGTACTTTTTTTCCAATAAAACCCCATGCTATTTCAAGCATGTGTCATTTTTTACCATTCTACCTGCACTATTTTGTGAATTATTGAATTTTCAAATGTTAACAGAATTTGAGTCTCCCAGTACTAAAGAGAATATTGTATTTGGTAGTCAAGCGAAAAACAATTAGCGTATTTTTCGTTTATTAAGTTAAATAAATTAGTAAAAGGATACAAGCCAACCCCTTCTCTCACCAACAAAATAAGTTGAACAGAAATTGAAATAAAAGGAAATATCGCCAAACAGTACATTAGTCCGTAAGAACAAATCCTGCCTCATTCTTACGACTCGAGGCGGATTATAAAAAAATTCCACGTCAAAGCGAGAAATCTGCTGGTAGATGGAAAAGTTAATTTTAAAAAAATAAAAAGAATTTAAGAAGTCCTAATGTGATAAAAACTTGCTCAATGCTACATAAGGGCTACTGTCGACGGATTTCGTAACTTAGAACAGTCAAGTAACAAGAAAGATATTTCACTCTCCAAACTTCAACATTCTGATACGAGGACTTTGAGCTTTGACAGATTTAACGTACAATATCTCTACGCAATAGGCCTTCAATGGCACCAAGACTCTACAGAAGCAATGTCTGTTACTTGGCTGCTGTGGCCACTTAAGAAAAAGTAATAAACCAATTACTGAATACGAACGAATTGAACCTTATCAAAATTTAATTGGTTTACTCTTATCAGCATCTACCTAGTGGTGGCATTAGTTCTGTGTGTGTGATTGTGAATTATAAAATTAAAATAAATAAACTTTGCAATCAAATTTAAAACTTAATCTTAAAGTTTCATTTCTTACCTTTAAATTAACATATTGCACCTTTATTCAAAATGATCACCTTTTCACTTCACACGGGGCTTCAGTATCTTTGGCCACTCATCATCACTCGAGAAATACACTACCTCCATGGGAATTTCCATAGCTGCTTTACTTACAGAACATTTAAAACTATTCAAACAGGGCTGCCGTTTTTGGAAAACGTTCGCCTAGACAAAATCACCTGGATGACAGAAAATCTGAGCTTCTGAACTGTAGCGCAGACCTCAATCTCTCGTATCTAAAACTCTTCGATGTTGGAGCGGCGAATGTTAAAATTTAACTTTCTGCGAGAGGCTAATCGGTGATTGGTTGGTGCGAGATGATCCGGGGGCGCGGCTAAAAGTTCGTACTTGAGATATTAGTAGTGGAATTTTGGGTAGAGGCTGCTTTCTGGTTGGTCGATAGATGGTGAGGATTCACCTCCAATACTGACCACAATTTAAAGTCAAGTGGATTTAAATCCAGTCTGCTGGAAATCCTGTTGTGAAAAGGCCAATAATTTCCGTCGAGCAAGTTTACTTGTAGGAATTTCACTAATGGTTCTATAAGTGTTTTTATTAACTTTTCTTGTGGTTTTCAAGCTTTTGACGTTCCGATATGCTTTTATACCAAACACTCCATCAAACCATTGCGGAAGTTGGATGATTGGTTTTTTTAGCTTCTTGGACAGTTTTTTTTTTATATAACATGGTCATTTTAGTAGTTAAAAGATTCTTCAATGTGAAAAATATTCGACTACAGTAAGAAAAAAAAATTAGTCTGTCGTCGTTATGAGCATGCCGGCTACAACAGTGATTTTGCTTTAAGGTATCTGTTGCGTCGCTTTGTAAGAAAATGGTCAGCTATTCTTCGATAATTTCTAAATCAAAGATACATATGCAACCAATGGTTCTTTTTGACACGTTCATCTGTTTAGCAAGAAGTCTTTTGACAAGGATTTCGACGAATTTACTCTTATTTACCCTGGCTTTGACAAGAGATGGTATTCTCATTGAGCGCGGACGACCGCATTTAGTATGGTCTGCACTATATGTTTGTCTCAGAAAATCTCATTCGTTCAATAAATGAAACTATAGATGTCAAAAAATGTTTAAAAAACTTAAAATCTCCAACGGGTTTTTTTTCTTCTTTGGACTGAAATAACTGCTGCACACTTGTGTTATGGCAATTCATTTAGAACAATGATCTCAAATGATTAAAACTTACAATTGTTTGCTGCCTCCGAATCGCAGCAGACAATCTCAAATTATTGTATCAGAATTTAAGGCGCGACTAAATGGATGCATATTATCTACAAGTGCTTCTTAAATTTACTTTAACTGTTCCTAATTTGATAAAATCAAATTATTGTGCGTGTGCATTTCTCTCCCTGCAATTATGTATAATCTACTAAAAATTGTTAAATATTTTAGCACAAAATACAGTCGACTCTCGATAATTCAAAGTTGGAGGGACCAATGAAAAACTTCGAATTATCAAATAGGTAGAAAAAAACTTAGAAAAAAATTCTGAGTATTTTCGAACACATTTAAATTTGAAACTATATAATAAAACAACAATTGTGTACATATGTATCAAATTATTTTAAAGTATTTTTAAAAAGTACATATTTTTCAGTATAAATATTATGCAGAAGTTATAAGTCTTGTTTTAAAAGAATACATTCATTCACAATCCAACGCATCTCTTCACAATAGTGGACCACCCTTTCTGAACACATGTATAGCAAGGCCACGCGTTAAACGAAAAATATGGACGGCTGACAACAGGTGCTGTTGGTCTATTGTCCACTTAAAGGAACGAAAAAGATAAAAGTATATTTTCGCCTGAGGAATCTGAAAATACTAAGAGGTAGCAGACAGATGATCATCAAAGGGGCTACGTTACAGAGGAGACACGCACAGACAATACAACGCACAACACTTGTAAGCTCTAACTTATTACAGGACTGCAGATGGTAGCGAGTGTTCGAATTGTCCAGAGTTTTATAAGAAAGCTTCGAATTATAGAGTCTTGTAGTCTGGTCAGCTACAGATTTTACTTCAAAATATCGAGTGTACCAAAACATTGTTTTATTTCGAAATATCAAGAGTTCTTCTAGGGACTGAGCATATACTTCGAATTATCGATAGGTTCGTATTATCGAAGGTTTGAATTATCGAGAGTCGACTGTATTTATTTTCATTTAGGAAAAATTTCCTAGACTACATGCAGAAATAATAGAAACTCTGCAAATGGTTTAACTACCATTTCAAAAATGTTCCAATTTCTCAAGGCAATCTGTAAAACAAAACTGTATATTATCCCCAATGGAAATCCGATTACATAATCATTAAAGAAACATAAGTTTCGGTTTCAAAACATTTTAAATGAATGTTCGAATCTTTGCTATCGTACACAGCGATTCCTTAAGTAACAACTTCTTAAAATTACAGCAATTCTAAAAATACGATTGAAAGCACTACAACTAAAAATCTTTTGCCAAGTGATAGTATCTCCTTGCAAAAGGCCATTTGAATTTTGTAAGCATTTTTCAGGAGCTTATAATATTGCAAATGTTAAATAATTTCGCCCACACACAAATTGTATTCTTCCAATATTTTCAAAAATATTGAAGAAAAAGCGGACTTATAAAATTCCTTGTTTGATTCATGCGAACGAAATATTATATATCGCAGGCCAGTCACTATACTGGTCAACTACAGGAGAATGAGTTGCTTATAAATATGCATGTGTGAGTTTATATTCATGTTTACTTTTGTGGTTCTGAATAAAACATTTACTCTGATTCTAATTTTTCTTCCCCCAACAGAGTAACTTGTAAATTATAGAACAAAAACTTTTTTTGTAGATAATTTTGAGAATAAAAACAATTTGAGCTTTTTTAAAAATTAATATATATATATTCCTTCCAATAAATAAAACTTAACATTTTATACATACTCTCATTTAACAGGTACTTATAATAATGTGTCTATGTAATACTTTCCTAATTTTAATATTCACCAGTTCCTGGTAATTTAATAGTACATCTAAGGCAGTGTTTCTCATTCTTTTTTACAATGCCCCATTAGCCTTTAAAAATTCTTATGTCCCCTATACAGTGAGATATCTTTAATGCAAAAACACTTAAGACAAAGAAATTTCCCTTCTGGGTGAGTGAATATTAACGTCGCACTATTCAGCTACATGAGGGCTTATGGCGATGGACCTCGTAATTTTGAATCCCAATCAAGTGACGAGGACTTTACCTGAGCTCTCCTAATTTCCATATCACACCAGCAGGGCATTTGAGCCTCGACACATGTAATGTGCATCAGTCTCGTCTGCATGCTAAATCTTCAGTGGTACTAGGCTCGAAATCATGACACACCAGTCACGATTCCGCGACCTTGACCACTAGGCTACCGTGCCCACTTCCCTTCTGGGAATGAACAAAATATTAGCTGGACAGGACTGTCCTGAATCATCAAAAGAATTTGTTACATTAAGTTATGATAATGTGTGTACAGCCCAGTTATGGCAAAGACATTTTGAATGTTCAAAGCTCAAAAACTATCATTGAGTCAGATTCTGATGAAAATGAAATGAATAATGCAACTCCTGTTGAGTCATTCGAAAAAAGGAACATCATGAAAAGTATGAGCAGTTATTCTGACGTACATTCCAAGGGTAAAATGAATAACAAAATGGACGACATCGAGCAGTTTGATGCTAAGAAAGACAATGCAAAGAAAAATATCAAATTTTGCAAAAACTCAATGTTTCATTTTTTCAAAAATTTGAAAATTTTATATTAAATTTCTTTAAGTTCTTGTGAATGTTTTTCATTTATTTTTATTAAATGCATGCACATATACTTATCTATATGCAAAAGAATAAACCAATAATCTTAATTTTGTTGATATATGGTTTTTCCTTGCACAATATCCTTTAAGCAAAAATTCTTTTAGAGGAAAAAATATTTTAGTCCCCCAGTTTTGTGTGAACCGATTTTCACTGTAGGTGTACATAAATATATAGGTATAGTAAAATACCCAAATGCCAAAAACACTTTCATATGACGTTTCTGGAAAATGATGGTTCCAAGAATGAAATTAACACAAATTACCAACTGAATTTACTAACTATTCATATATCACTCATATTTATTCAATTTATGTATTTTTTTTAAGCAACACAAAATTTTTATAATAATTTTAAAGGCATTTATTTTTAATTAGCACCAATGCTTAATAACAAACGATGCTGCAAAACACTACAGGAACTTCAATGTCAGCATTATTTCATACCATTCAAAACAAATAGCGTGATTGCGTTTGGCAAGAATTTTATCTTCACGTGGACACATTTAATATTTTTATTACAATTTGCCTCATATTTCACAAACAAGTAGCAAAATGTTTTTTTAGAATTCGCTATATTACTAATAAATAGATCATTCACGCTCTAAATGAGTCCTTTTTCGAAATGCTCTTTCTTAAGAATCAAATTGCTCCCTTGTGGGACATGGACACCATGTTGACAAACACTAAT
Organism: Trichonephila clavata; assembly: GCA_019973975.1. Lineage (NCBI taxonomy): Eukaryota > Metazoa > Arthropoda > Arachnida > Araneae > Nephilidae > Trichonephila > Trichonephila clavata. Next base: position 27,865 of record BMAO01015883.1, read on the forward strand.
CTAAGGTGACTAATACTCAGTTCATATTCTTAATTAAATTGTTCTTTTAAAAACTTATTTACGAAAACGGCAACACCCTGCTCCAATTTTCAAAAACTTATTCCTGACCATTTTCTTTTTCAAAGATAATATAGTCAAAACCAATTCTTAACTTTCCTTTTACATGGCAGAATTAAGCATCTTACCAAATACCTGTGTTTACAATAGCGACTTAATCACCTCTATTCTTCAGAGGATTCAAAGCAATAGCGATGTAGTGTTAGATTCACACTTCTTAAATTTAAACCAGAAAAAAGGCAATGATTTTCTACTTTTAATAACAAATTATTTCAGATTGAGAATTTTTTAAATTGTGGTGTTGATAAGAGATCAATGTTAAATATAACTTTAAAAAAGAATACTACCTCAATTATATGAATTATTATTAATCTACAAATATCCAGCATTTTTTCTATATCATACCTGCTAACTTTTGAAAATGACAAAGCATGAAATAAAGCATGTGAATGGATTTTTCAAGGAAATTTAAAATAATGCAAGAATGACATTTTAAGTAAATTCTTTTTAAAAGCATTAAACATTTCAATTTTAAAACACATGATATACAAGGCCTGTTCAAAAAATATCCGACCTTATGCCAGAAAAATATCTTCAATACACTTTGCAGAATTGAGATCCTAATCAAATTCAACGTAAGCCTCTCATTTACACACACTTAGCCCAGCATTTCTCCACTGCCGAAAACACTTCCAAAAGGTCCTTCTGGAATGGTGTTGAGCTCTGCCATCACCTTCTGCACAATATTATCTATACTCTGAAAATTGGATCCCTTCAATGGAATCTTCATTTTCAGAAACAGACAAAGGTTACAAGGAACCAAGTTATAAGATAGATTTTGTGCAACTGAAAGATGGGAGTTCTTTCTGTTCCACCAACAGAAGCTTGGGAACAAATTTTGCAGCCCCTCTGTGCATAGTCACAAAATTGCATGACCAGAACCTGTACTGATCTCAACTTGTTCAGCAGTCTCTTGAACGGTCGAACAACGATCCTTCATTATCAGAATTTCCACCTTTTCAACAACAGCTGATTTTCGAGTGGTTTGCAGCCTCCCCGAACACTGATCATTCTCTACGGACGTGTGCGGCCACTTTTGAATCTGTTAAACCACTTCTTAATTTGTATGACCCCCATAGCATCATCTCAGAACACTTGCTGAATCTTACAAATTGTTGATTTTAACAAATTTGACGCAGTACCTCTGCTCAAGTCATTCAGTCATCTTTAGAGAAATAAAAATCTGATGAGCAAGTATAACAGCACCTCAATCGAGTGCTTGTTGGAAATGACTGATACACTGGAATGAAGAAAAAATTCATGCATGCACTTTAAGCTGTCACCTTCCTCTGTGCACAGCAGCATTGCTTTAGAATTTTTACTGTGCATGGGAAAATTCAAGGCTTGATAGTTTTTGAACAGACCTTATATGTGCTTATGAATCAGGAACTGATAGCAAAAGAGGATGTGTAGAAGGAAGGATAAACACTTCCAAAAATATTTAAATCTTAATGGTTCCATGGATTTTTGCCTACTTTTCTCTAGAGGTTGTCAATATAAAATTTATTGGGGAGCAAATAATCAGTAGATGATGGAAATTTTGTGAAAATGTACGAGAGGAACAATTTAGGCATAAAAAGTCTAATGAAAAGCTGAAAAGTGTACATTTTAAGAGCAAAGTGTAGAAGTTGGCTTGTATGCTATATAATATAAAAATTACACATAATTTATATAATTATTAAATAAATTGGAACACATTGAAGTTTTTCTGAATGAAGTAAACTGTTTAACAGTCTTGCAGGATTAACTATGCATTACTTCACATTAAAAGATTATTAGACCCTTTTTATTTTAATTTTTCCTTCAACTGGATGCTTTGAAATTAAGAATCAAAATATCCTTAACTACATTAATAAGATTTTGAATATGAAGTGTTTCTAAATTTGTTCCTAATAAGTACAAAAATTATCAAAAGCAGAAATTTTCATTTATATATATAAATATATATAAAAGTATAGATTTTACATTTTTTTTAATAGTGCATGTATTAGTGTTTGGTACTTTTGAATTAAATCTTGCTTCAGAATTGCTTGGCATAAAACCAAATTATATAACAAACTGGAGTAGTACATAATGTACATCAAAATTAAACAATTTACTAAATAATTCATTTTTATAATTGATTTTTTATTCCTAACTTATATGGTTATTGAATAAGCCCTTTGTATTTGGTTTTTCTCAATTCGAATAGATAAAAACAGACTTCTTACACATAAAATTAAATTATTATATTTATCACTCATATGGAACATTTTTACAATTGTTTGACACATATAATCCAAAAAGTCTATAATATTATATACTGTGCAAAATTTGTTAGATTGGGTAAAAAATTAAGATTATAATTTACAATTAAAAAAATCTTAAATCTCAATTGTACACTATTCTATTACATTAGAAAAAAAATCTTATATTTGGAAAAATTATGAAAAAATTCAAACTCAAATAATTCAGTTCAAAACTAAAAAGACAAAACCAAGTATATATAAATCTAAGTATTTTATAATCTTTAAAAATATTCTAAATTCAAATCAAAGCATCAAACAATAAAAATTAAAAACAGCAATCATAAAAAAAAATTAAGAAAATAATAAATTTACAGAAAACAGTCAAATTGCAAAAATATCATGTATAGTTTCACATCAAAAGTCAGAAATAAGACAAAGAACTATTTGAATGTTAATTTAACACATTTATTTTAAAATGAAGACATCCAACAAGATAAATTTCATCCATTTCATACAACTGAATGAGGGTAAACATTGAAAAAATTTCCTTCATTGATTAAATGATTTTAGTTCAATTATGAGTCATCATAAAATGCCATTTTTTTAATCTTTTTATCATCATCAGGGAAATAATGTTCAACTTTGAGAGGTTATATGATGAGAATTTGGACTTACAAGCATAGGCACCTCAACACAATTAGAAATACAGATGTAAAAAAGTTATTACGTCAGTTTAAAAGCTCTGCTTGACATTAGAGACAAGTTAAAAACTTCTCTGAACTTGGAAGCATTGGCCAAAATAACGCTGCAATTTACACAACAAACATCTTCGAAAACTATGCTAGGTTTGAGTAAAAATCAATGGTGAAAGATGAAATAATAAGTTACAAAACTGTGCATATATAAGTATATGAAGAGTTGGAGGGGGAACAGCAATAACTTTCAAAACACCTTGGAGGGGAACACACCCAAATTGCAGTATATATATTCTTATATCTGTTTTGAAAACCATCAAAATGGAGGGGTCAGTTATATATATTACACATAAACCTATTTGGAAACAAGTAATACATGAAACATCTGCTGCTGAGATAAACATTTAATTCATTTTAGTAGTGTTTATTTTTACACCTATACATAGAAGGTTTCCACATATAAAGGGAAGATAACAATCAGCACAGCCTATACAAACAGTTTGATAATAATTGCAGTTGACCCCCTCCCCCACATGAAAATCCTCATTCTAATAAATGTGATTCGAAATTTATATGAAAATACGAAATAGCTTTTGAACTATACTATATTAATATCCCACAGATTAATTACACGGTTTCACATAAAGTCTGGTAACCATCTGTCATTCCGGCCCACGCTCCAATGGAAAAACAGCTGGGATTCTTGATTCTTACATTTCAGGCTTAATTTCATTTAAATTTATGGGTGGGGGAGACAATTAGAAATTAAATTTGTTTTTCTGAAGAATGTGGAAATGCTGCAAATGGAGGAACATGGTATTTATATAATTATTATGGTAATATATGCAGCCTGGACCCCAGTATTTGTAGTAATAATGCTTGAACAGAATGTACAAAATTCATTTCAATACACATGCTCCACAGTGTGATCAAAACAATTTTCTGTAGTGAAGTCACTTCCAAGACATAAATTGAAGGGGGCCTGTACAGCATCACTACCAATCAATCACTACCTGGAAAAAAATCTTGATATAAAGATGACAGGAAAACAATTACAGGTAATTTAGAATAAAACTTAAGCATAAAATTAAAGTAATTTTATAGTTAAAAATCATTTTGGGGCATTAGAATCAATATTTTTTAATTTTAAATAATGCTTTAAGTTTAATTTTTATTTTATAACTGGCTTTGTCATCATGCAAAACAATTATATTTACCAAACTAAATAAAAGCTTTACTGCTTCATAATATTATAAAAATCTTGCAAATATGCTGTTTAAAATATATAATTAAATCCGTAAAAACAAAATATTCATAAAAATTATTACATATAAAAATTTATTTTATGCATTTTAAGTAAATGTAAAATACCTGGATAAACCTAAAAAAAATCACTGTTATAGAGTGCAAAATTACTAGGTTTTTAAAATAAAAGATTTTTTTTTTAAATTATAACCATTTATTACAAGATAATCAATTGTCATAGAGATATAGCCTAGAGCACACAATTTGATCAAATAATAAATACTTTCTACAGCAATTTTTTTATATTAAATCAATATAATTGTGATAGTTTTCAAAGAAATCCGAATATGTAACAGTTTTAAAAACAAAGTATTCCAAAACTTAAGCAAGTTTTTTTTCTTTTAGTAGAATTGAGATTTCCTTTCTAAATAAATCAATAAATAAGCATTGCACATAAAGTGAAATCTGAAGCTAATTACTAAATTTTAAAATTTTGTCAATTTTTTTATTTTTTTATAAACAATTGTAAAACAATGAAAAGTTAATTGTGATAAAAAGGCAACCTTCAAAATTGACAGTTCTTGTATAATTAATAAAAATTTTTACTAAGAAAACAGAAACTATAAAAAAGCCAATAAATTTATTCAATAATAACTTTTTTTTAAAAATTACTATTACAGTACTATGTGGGAAAAATTTCAAATAGAAATCAATCGAACATGAAATAAAAGCAAATGTATATAACTTTTCCATAGAATATTAAGGTAAAATTTATACAAATATTCCAAAATTTCCAACTATAAATTTTAACTACCAAAAATAAATATTTAAAAAGAGGTAGAATTCGCATTTTCATTACCATTTCATTATTACACATTTACTGATACAGAAAAAATTATTTTTAATATATTAATTAAATAATTTATAAAAGACAAAATTCGATTGTTCCAGTGTTCAAGGAGGATAAGGGGGGGGAGAGAACCGTGGTTTGTTTATTCAAAAAAAAAATTACTTTAAATACAAAAGGTTAAAATCATGCAGCAAAAACTAAATGAAAATCATTTCTCAAAAGCCTTCAATAAAAAAAATCCAAAAGTTCAATTTGGTGACTCATTTAATCAAGAATTCTGTGGTAATTTAAAAATAGCCTAATTCACTGGTCTCCAAAAGTTAAGGAACATGTCTTTCAATTAACACCATTAAGAGCAGTAAAAATAAAATTCAATAGTTTATAAGACTACTACAAACAAAATTTAAGAGAACCTTCTGCAACAAAAATAAATAACAGGTACCACTTTAAATTTAAAGAGACTGACACATGGAGTGGTTAGAAAACATAAAAAAATTGCTAACCTTTGCAGCTTAGTGTTTGTTTTTTACATGACTGTCAAAGTTAAACAGTTGATGGCAATTCCATCAACAACACCCTGTTGAGTCTACCAATATCTAGAGGTCAATAACCCGATTCCTCTAAGTGGCAATCAGAAGGAAATGGGAATTCAACTTGGTAATATCAACTTGTGTAGTGAAAATGGAATTATCACAAGTTGATAATACAATATGCCACAATGTGACTTTAAGTGTGGTTCATTGACTGAGACTAGACTGGTGATTCTGTGGCTATAAAACATATGCTCCAGATAGATCAAGAATAGCAACACCTGTGGGAGACCACTTTCTAGCTTTCAATATGAAAGAAAAGCACTATTACACTTCAACTTGTTCATGTAAATACAGAATGATCTGCAACAATTATCTCTACTACTATAGTGTAAAGAGGCTTTCCTAATGGAAAGTTTCTAAGCAAAATTATCAGTTGTTTGTGTTCCTCAGAAACAAAAACAAAGATGTTTTACTGCACAGCATACACAGACACATTTCCTAGATCAAGAAAAATGGACTTCTGCACTCTTCACAGATAAGTCCAGATTCACAATGGAGAGCGATTCAGAATGTCTACTACGTGAAATTACCAATGCATCAGTTATCAATTTGGTATTGTTGAAAGACTATTGAGGAAGTAGAGTCATAGTTCGAGCTCTCAATGATTACACTGACCTGCATGTGTTCCATGGAACATGAAGTGGTGTGAAATATCAGGATGAGTTTTGGATCAACAAGTCTCACCATATGCTTCTGCCATTGGTGATTAATTAATTCCTGATGTATAATGTATGATCTCACTAAGCAGTGCTTGTTGAAAACTATCCTGAAGATAATGATTTGGAGCAAAGGAGATAGCCAGATTAATCTAGATTTGATAAAGCACATTTGAGACTACCTTGGTAGACACATTGCCGCTATAAGTCCTCCAGATCTGGTCCTTGATTCCAATTTCTGTGTCTGATAACTTAGTTGGTATTTCCATGATGTTTCTCAACATGAAACTGATATTCTTTCTGAGTGCTTTTTTGATGCTGTAAATCATGTTTGTGTTTAACAAATGCAAATTTAAGAGTTTTGTTCAATGACAAAAACTATTTAGCGCACATTTCTCTCCAAATTTTTTTTCTCTATGCAATCAGATCCAAATTAAACCCAAAAGATAGGTTGTACTTCAACTTTTGGAATGCAAGTGTAACGAATGATAAAATGCATTCAATCTTTGTGTGAAAATTTAAAACCAAAATGTTAAAATACGTCTAGTTTTTTTTTTTTTACAAAAAGGCAAAATATTTAATAGACAAAAGAAGTTTTAGTCTGATGATCACAAGACAAGAAATATGATTTTTTTTTTTAAAATTGGATGTTGAATGAAAAAAAAACACAAAACAAAATCTTACTAAAATTAAATGAAGTATTGCCTGTATTTATTTTCCAAGAATTTTTTTAAGATTTTTTTTTAAAAAATGTTAAATTATTTTGTATACATACTACTATAACTTCTACTTCATTCATAATTCTTTAATTATTCTACTTCATTCATAATTCTTTAATTATTCCATATTTAAAAATAAATGGCTTTTGTTGAAAAATATTTTATATTAAAGAATTCTGCAAAAATATTTCTATAGTTGAATAATAAATTTCTTGGGTTCTTCAGAAAATTAGAAACAAAAAGTAAAAAAAATCATAAAATTAATGAAAACTTCACCTTTGGTCTATTTTTGTTCCAAGAATTTGATGGGGGAAGAGGGGGATCAACTTACATTAAAACATTTTAATGGGAATATTCATCATTTTTTATAATTCAATAAACAAGAAAGAAATCGTAATTTTTGGCATACATTTATAAATTAAAAAATTCAATTGGTAACATCTAACACGCATATATACTTCCATACTGCATAAAAATTAAGGTAGGGCAAGAAAACAAATAAAAATTTAAAACAAAAATTTAACAAAATTTCTCCATTTTTCAAAACTTTCAAACAAAACAAAAGAGGGGGGGGGGGAGGCACTTCACTTAGCTAGGCAAAAGGTAACTTTCCAGGTTTCTACGATAAAAAATAAAAAATGGGAAGGGACATTGACCCTAATGAACATTCATATTGGAATCTATAGGGGGAAAAAAATATAAAGTACATTCCACTAATGAAAAATATGATTATACTATTATGAAACTATCCACATAAAGAACATTTGTGAATTCATAAACAGTCATTTCAAATTACTACATGAAAAAAACAAGGCTAAGAACACTTGAGACAATCTTTTTCAAGAAAAAATTACAATTCAAAGTAGGCTAGAAATTTTTAACTATACATATCAAATGTACTGTTCTAATACACTATAAAAAAAAATTTTAATCAATTCTCTAAAAATTTTCTAAAAAAGAGCCATGTTTCAAAAATGGCTTACAAATCTAAAAAAAATTTAATAGTTTAAAAAAAAAATAAGGAAAAAGAAGCTTTGTGAAATAGATTTATTTAAATACTTACATATTTACAAAATCGAACACGTCTTTTTCTTTTTGATATGCTGCTTTTTTTCTGGATTTTTTCTATTGATTTGCCGTACCAGATCATAAAAAATCTGAAAACATTTATTAAAATTAAATGCATTTTTGCATATATTCCTTTCATTCAAACACGAATAAATATACTAACATAGTAAACATTCCTTTATTTTAAAAAAATCATAAGCATCAATAAATAAAAATGATATTCTAATGAAAGGTCAAATAGATAGGCATTTAACAAAATATGCCAATTGTAAACAATGAGTTGCCTTCAACAATTAAAAATAAATTTTTATAACTAATTCTAAGAATGAACTTAATTTTTAGAAAAAATAAGAAAACCTGTATTAATTCCTTTATTTCTAAAAATTTCAATCAAAAATGCATTATCAAATAAAAAGCCTCCCATTTTAAAAGCATCAAATAATGGCTTCGACAATGAATTATGAATGTTATTTTGGTTAAACAACTTTTTTTTTAGTACCTGAAAAGCATTTTATAAATATATATGCCATTTAAAATTATTCCCAGAATCAAAAGTAGATAAATATCAAAATTGTTTTCAATACTGTATAATTAAAATCTATTAACCTAGAATTTTATTTTTGCTTCACTTATTTTTAATAGATGTGCCTGAATAGAAGATTTCTTTTAAAAATGAGCCTATTTCTTGTTTCATACTGAAAAATCCAAAATGAAATATTTATAAATTTTAATTTTCCATTTTTGTCTGTACATAGCACTTTTAAGGGTAAAAAATTTAAATTTTGTAATTGCCATACTGACTGTTAGTTATGAAAAAGTGATTATGTTTTAAGAGCATCCATTCTTGGGACCTAAGTTCGAAAAATGTCAGCAAAGAGAAATATTTATATAAGCTTAGAAATCAATTAAAATAGAGGGTTTATCATTCACAGAACAGATATATAATAATTGTAACTTAAGATTCAGATTCAATAGCAAACACCAAAAAAACATAACAGGAAGGCACATACAGCACAACCATATATAACTTGTTTTACATAACATGCATTAAACATGGCAAAACTATTTCACAAACTATTCATAGCTTTAATACATCTTGGCAATTAATGCTTTAAAAAACCTCAAATGTTACTTTTACAAAAAATGCTAAAAAAATAGGATTTTAATATATTTACTTTAGAGAAGTTTTTAATTATAAGATACTTCACTTTTATAACTAAGATTCATTCTAAATATAAAAAGGGCCACCAGCTTTTTTTTTAAGAATTTAATTTTAAAAAATAAAATTTGAAGAATTAAGTTTTATTTATGCAACAATAACTTTTCATTTAAGGAACAGTTTCTGCTTAGAAATTATGAAAAATACTTTATTCTATAACCAGTGAGTGAATATTAAAGTCACACTATTTAGCTACACGAGGGTTTTGGCAACAGACCTCGTAATTTTGAATCATGCTCAAGTGACAAGGACACCTGAGCTGGCACCCCCTCTCCTAAATTCTACACCACACCAAATGGGGGAAATTTGAGCCTTGACATTTAATATGCATCAGCCCAATCTGCACAGCAGATCTTTAGCAGTAATAGGCTTGAACTCAAGATACGCCAGCCCCGAGTCTGCTACCTTGACCACTATGCTACTGCAGCCACTATTCTATAACTAATAGTTAACATAAACAAAATGCACATGCAAAGTTAAAATTTTTTTTTTGTCTTTTTTAAAAAAATTTAAGTATCTGAAGAAAAATCTGTTCTACATGCAATTAAAAAATCAGAAGTATAAGAAATAATAAAACAAAATTAACTGAAAGAATTTTAATAATGAATGGATCAAAAGACAAAATTTCATCTACATTTGAGAAACTTCAATAAATTTTATAGCAATGCTAATAATATAAATGCAGAGCTAATTTAAATCTACTGTAGTATTTATTTTCAGAATTAAACATAATTTAACATTTAAATGTACACTTACCTCACTGACATTTATCTTTGCTTTAGCAGATGATTCCAAGAATGCGCAGTTATTGAATGACCTGGCTAAATTAGCACCCTGATCTTTACCAACTACACGTTCATCTTCCAAATCGCATTTATTACCCACTAAAATCATCGGCACCTAAAATAATAGTTTAACATACGATTTTCTTAAAAATACATACACTCAAAATCCAAAAGTTTAAAATCTTAATATTCAATTAAATATGGAATTTAAACATTTTCCAGTGTGTTATAAAATTATTTTACTACAATTATGAGAAAAGTAATATCAATTTTCACAATTGAACTGCAATAAAACATCTTTCAGTAGACTATTTTTTATAAGGTACATTAACTCTTATGATTCTCATATGATCTCAATTCTATTAAGACTATCCCCCCCCCCATTACCCATACACACACAAACAGATTAACCAAACAGTTTTTTTATCTTTTTATTCGTCATTTTTTCCCTACTGTAAATGCCATTTGTTTTTGATAAAACATACTATACTACACATTTTTTAAAAATTATTTTGAAAAATATAAAAATTGTTGCGAATAGAGATTGGTTAATTTACTAAAAAATAAAGTTTTGAAAGGAAAACTTGTTTCATTTGCAACAAGTAATTTCCTTTTAACTTTTCTTTAAACTTCACAATTCATATTAAGCATTTAACAAAACAAATCAGCTTTAATCTGAATAATTTCCTACACTACTAATATTACTAACACAGAATTTAGGTATGCATTGTTATCAAATAATATGCTAGAAATTTGAAATGCTGATAATGGTGTGCATCTTGAAGCGAGTTTTTCAAAGTTGCTTTAGATTATAAAAATTTAATAAGGAAGCAATTGTGGTAAACTTCCTAACTAGCTGCTAAACAAAGCAACATAGATTTATGATTATTCTACATATGATAATCCAATTTTTTTAATAAAGACAATTTTGTTTGGAGTATGTGAATTAAGAATCAATGTTTGGCAAATTTTTAAAAATGCATTAAAGTGTGTACATTTTAGATTTTTCTTTTAAACCATTTCTTTTAGAAACCCATTGATCTAAATGACATGGAAATTCATACAGTATGTGAAGTGAATATTTTACCCTTTTTTTTAAAAACAAAAGGAAACTAAATATAAATTGGTGGTTTCTAGACAATTTTTTTAATTACCCAATGAGTAAGCATTTTCACTTCTTTCTTTAAAGAAAAAGAACAGACAAACCATTTCACATGGTTTTAAAATATTTCATCACATAACATCATAGTCTATTTTAAAAGAAGTTTGTATTTTTATTAATCTTTCTTTGTAACATAATTACAACTCACTTTTACATTATGACAAAAAGTATTATTTTAGAAATTCAATGAATATTTTTAAAAGATTATTAAAGGGTGAGCCATCACTTAAAAATTTTTGATATTCAAAGCTATTCAAGTTAGCTGGAGAAATCGATAAATTCAGCTAGCAAAAAAGAAAAAGTGTTGTGCTAGTTTGATTTTATTTTAGAATTTAATCTAGATGAAGAAAAATATAAAATAAATTGCAACATTAAATATACATATACACTTTGCCTATTTGTAAAGGGAACAGGTTGACAAAAATTATGATCTGAAATCTCGTCTCTACCAAGTTGTCTTTTTCTAAGATTCAAAATTAAGTATTCAAAAGTTGAAATTCATAACCTCAATATTAATATTTATGAAAATTTAAGGTACTATGAAGAATTTATCCCTTCAAAATGTTTATTTTTTTGTAGATCTAAAATACAGATTTAAAAGAAATTTAAAATTTTACACAGCTTTCTCAAACTTTCCAAAATATAAAAACAATTACATTACAAGGTAATACCAACTACCTACTGAAATTATTTTTCCCTCTTAAAATCACTCGTTGATAGAAAATTGAATAAAGTTATATTAGATACTATATTTTCTAAAATGCAATGAATTTGAGAATTTTTCAAACAGTTTCTGTAAATTTAAGATACAATGTAAATCATAAAAGCAGAATAAAAAATTCCCACCAGCATAATTTCTTCAAAATTTCAATTAAGTTTAATTCCAAGAAAGTGGAAAAATCTAAGATCGCATATTCTTAATAGCAGAATATACTTCAGATTAATTTAAATACAGGTAAACCTTCAAAACAATATCTTTACAATACTGTTTAGGAAATATGGAAATTTACCGAGGATGTGACACAATTTTATAGTGCTGCATATATGCATATTCACAAATACATGCTTGCAATTATTTTCTGTTATTTCATTGGCATTTTTTTTTTGTGAGGAGTTTTTAGTAGAAATTTGTGTTTTGGGTAATACTGCCCTCATAAGTCAAAGAATAACTTTTCTTATTGCTTCTATTGAATTTCTGCTTTTTTTAATAGTGGGGAGGGTCCCCCCCCCCTATTTTGAAATAGAAAACCAGAAAAACTTTTTCATTATTTTGCTAACTTTAGTGAAAGGATAGCTGTACATAAGTGCTTCCTAATAACAATATAGTAAGAAAGTATTTCTTTTTGCAATCTTTACTGTTCACATATGTAAGTGAATGCAATACAAAATGATTTAAAACTACTGGAAGTGCAGTCAAAATTGACAAAGAGTCAAGGTCAGATTTTGAAGAAAACCCAGTTAAATGTTCACAATCAACTATAATAAGTTTGTCAGCATAACATTGTTTTTTTTTTCAAGTTTTAATAATAAAACTTGATATCATTATCACTTTAATTTTTATATGGACTTTAATTCATTTAAAATTATGAAATATTTTGAAACTCATCCCCCCCCCCAAATTATATAACTAAGAAATAACCCAAAAAAATGATTAAAGACAATTTCTCTTTAGATCAAAAAAATTTATATTTTATATTAATTTAGCACCTTCTATAAAGCAATTTCCCACAATGAAGAATTATCAAGAAATGTATCTACCACATTACATTCTTTTGTTTAAATTTATAATACATTTATACTCAAATGTAGTGAATCAATATGAGCTATACTAATTTTAAAAATATGCCCAATTCACAAGAAAAAAAAAAGAAAAAATTCGAAATCTTTACAACTGTATACATGTACTATGCAAACAAGAAGTTTTAAACTAAATACATAAAAAGTACAAGTTAATTAAAAACTACTTACATTGCCATTTAAATATAAACAGTGAAAATTTAGGAAAAATATTCATGAACTACAGAGCAAGTAAACTTGGCTACATTTGAACTTGAAAGAAAAAGCAAGAACACCTCCATCTTGACAATACTAACAAAACTATTGATGAATTATGAATATAAAATCCAAGTTCAAAAGCAATTAAATCAAAAACTAGTTTCAGGTTCTGACGCAGATCTTAAAAATCAATTTTACATAAAAGAAAGAATTGTTTTCTCTCTCTCTATATATATATAATCATATTAATCTAAAATTAAATTTCAACCTTAATCTTCTATTTCTAAACTTTTAACCTTTTTTGAATTGAAGCATCATGTTTTAAAACAATTTTAAAAAATGAGTTTAAAGGATGAGCATGAAGTATTTTTCATAAAAAAAAGTATTAAATAATCTGAATATGTATTGACATAATACATAAAATCTAAAATTTAAAAAAAAATAGGCTTTTATTTTGGTGCTATAAATAGTGGAAGTGTTCATTTTAAATTTTAGTAAAGGATCCCTATATCTTGTACTTAAAATTTCCCCTTCATAGTGCACTCAATATGAAATGCTCTTTAATAAAAACAATTATATGGAGAACAATTTATAATATGGATTGGACTTACATCATCAGTATCCTTCACTCTTAATATTTGTTCCCTTAAATCTTGCAAGTCATTGAATGTGGATTGAGCTGTTATGGAATACACAAGAACAAAGCCTTGGCCATTTTTCATATATAGATCTCGCATAGCAGTGAATTGTTCCTAAAGTAAGAGGGAAAAATGAGAATCAAGGGGAAATAAAATTATAGTCTTACCATTATAAAAAATCTTTATAGTTAACAAAACACAATGCATAAGAAATTCAACTTAAAAATTAAAGAAAAGATAAATTTATAATAGACAAGCAACCTTAAAAGCAAATTAAAGTAACTTTTGGAACAAAAAATTTGATAATATCACATCAACCATTTTTGTCAAAAACTGTCCCAAACAGTGAGACTTAACACTTAAAACAGTGCTTTAATTGTTACTTTCATTGGCAGGCACCAGTCATTTCTTCTATGTTTATGATTAGACAGGAAAAAAGGTATGTACCTCATTTCTAATAACAGAAATATTTTTTTCTTCAAAATATTTTATAGCAGATGAGAAAATATTTACAAAACAGGATTATTCCTTCTCTTCATAAATACTCTATTTCGGATACTAACATATTATACCATTGACCAATTTTGCAAAATCAAAAGATGTCACCAAATGCTGTCATTTTTGCACATGTGAAAAAAAACATATCTCTGCACATGCTCCTTCTGAATTATTTCCTAGACAAATAAATAGATGAAGATTTAGAAGAATTAAATAAAGATTGTGACAAATGAGTTATGTATACTTATGCAGCAGCGTTGTCTACATAAGTGCAAATCTAAAAGCTGTCTAAACATTTCTTGTTTCCACGTTTTGCTAAAACTCTAAGTGTCTTTGTGTATTAAGTCTGCATTTTTGGAAATATTCCACTGCTTTCGTTTTCATAGAAAATAAGTAAATTTCTAATCATTTTTCATAATAAAATAAAATTTGTAAAAACATTAAAAATTAACAATGTTAATTTCAAGCATGCAGGATTAAGATTGTTGTATTTCAGCATGCTTGGAAATGATGAAATCTATATAAAATTATATTCAAGCATGTACGTACAAGACTATTATGTTTTAACATACAAAGAAATTATTTTCACTACTGAATGCGCATTGTGACGATTGGCAATGTTCTCCGATTTGGTTGATGGTACAATATGCAAGTACTTTATTTTTGCAGATTTTATAATCCACAAATTTTAGAATATCACACACACACACTGAATGTTTTCTCTCTCATAAAAAAAATTAATATTTCAAAAAATCATTTTCAATTAAAAAAAATTTTAATTATCTTTTATATAAAAAAAATTTAACTATTTACAATTCATAATTTTTTAAACAGAATTTTTGTTCAATAAAATTCACTTTTGTTTTACCATGTGAGCATATTACTTTCACTTTATTTCATGTGAAAAACAACAATTCATGAATTTTAATATCGTAAATCGGAAATACAATGCATAGGTTTTGAAGTTGATATAAAGTTTTAGTTTTTATTTTTCAATAATAGTTGATACTAAATGAAACACATACACATTATAGAAGCATTTCATTCTCAGAAAATATTCAATTGTAAATAGTTAAACTTTTACATTTAAATTATTTATTTAACCCAAAATATTACGAAAAACACAAAGTAATTGAGTTAAATTAAATTCAAACCTAGGATTGCTAGCAAAGACTAAAATTTTACTTACTGTGCCAGCAGTGTCAAGAATTTCTAGCATACATTGCTGTCCATCAACTTCCACTTGCTGAAAATAATTAAAAATAAATATTGTTAATTTATAAATACAAATTCAATCAACTTAATAATGCATTAGAATTCATCCTCCTTTCAGTTATGTAATGTAATATATAAATATTTGATTAATTTTGTTTTGATTTCATTAATTTAAAGCATATATATATAACAGTATTTATGTATTTACACAACTAATTAAAAATGTCTGAATTATGACAAGTAAGATAAATTTTAAACTGATGCTCAAAATGAGCCATGTTAAAACAGAACATATTACACATTTAAGTAATATTTTATATACTGATGATATTTATTATATTTGTTTAAACTTCAAGTATAATGGCAGTTAAAGAATAGTGTGTGCGTTAAAACTCAACACAGAACACAAATATGAAAATAATTCAAAAAGTGTCTACACTCCTAAGAATCCATTCTTATTAAACTTCTCATTTCTTAATTAGTAAACAAAGACTTCCATAACAGAAATTTCCTTTCTGAAGATGTGATTTTAAAATTCTGCAAGGCCAACTACACAAAATGACCACAAAAATTCAAATATTGTGACTCATTACAAGTTAAAAAAAACACAAGTCTTAGGTAATCAAAACATTAATAAACCACAAAAACGTATCTTAAGCTGTCGTTTAAAATAATTTTTCACTTAAACATTATCCATACAAAATACTTCTAGCGATAATTTTTTTTTTACAGATTAATGTAGATTTAATGTTTAAAAAATCCCATTTTTACAAATTAGCTGATTATTCACAGTGACCATAGACATTAAAACAAAACAGCTTATGATTTATAATTTACTGTAGCATTAAATGACATGTTGTAAATTAAAGCAAATTATTCAATTTAACATTATCTTCTTTCTAAAACTCTAAATTCATTGAATTTTTCTTCACTCCATTATGAACTTTAATTAAAAATTATAATGAAAAAACAAGTCAGGAAAAAATTTGTATAGATAATTAAACTACAAAACTTAAGTTGTGTCATATTTCATAAAATAGTTTCAAATGTACTCAAACTAAGAATAAAAGCACTTAAAAAAATAACCAAGAAAATGAATTTAACATCATACTTGGCCTCTTAAAATATTTAACATTCATTCCATGTTTTAGTTTATAATATTTCATGCATAATTTTTAATGTACAAAATTGATAATTAACAAACTAATTGTAATTAAACATCAGACAAAAACACACATCATTTATACTATATATATATAATTTAATAGAAAAATAAACACCTATTATTTTTAACAAATTCTTTCAGTAATCAAAATTGCTAAATCCATTTTTAAAAATTTTAAAAGTTAAATCAGATAATAAAAATAATTCGCATTGAATTCTTTATTTTACCAAACTTTTAAAATCAAACAATTTTTATTTATCAAATTACAAAATGCATTCGCTCAAATAGCATCTGGCATTTTATACTTTCATAAAGAAATTATCGTAAAAAAAGTTTTTATATTTGACTTTTTTTAAGTCTAACTTAATAACATACAATAAAGATTTAATTAAACAAAGAATTTAACACAAACCTTTCGATAACTGTCTTCTATAGTTGGGTCATACTTTTCAACAAATATGCCTTGCACAAACTGAACGGTCTACAGACAAAACAGAATTTTAAAATAGTCAGTTTTCATATATTAAATGTCAATCATTCACTTCATCTATGAATGATTTAAATATAAACAATACATACACAAAAAATATCTTGCATTCTTCCCTCAAAGAATGCCTTGTAACATTTTAAAAAATATATGTTCCTATACTAAAAACATTTTATAATAAACACAATTAATATTTTTTTAAATTTATTTTAAATATTTAGTTTTATATTCTTTTTTATTCATAAACTGATATATAATAAAGATTTAATTGTGAAGTATTTTTAGAAGATAGCATAAAATCTTTTTGGTTATTAAAAAAAATAATAATGCCTTAAACTAATTTATCATTTAAATACATTTTTCAAGGACATATTTCTCTTTTTAATAACAAAAATATAGTAATATAGCTCAAAATAATAAATTGAATCATAAATAAACTAAAGATTTTTATGTTCAGAAGCATTAAATCTATAGTAAAAATTAAAATTATTCAAATTCAATTATTTATACATTCATTACATTTTAACAATTTAAAAGCTTTCAGAAAACAAATGTGGAAGTATATTTTATTGCAAAAAAAAAGCTAACTGATAAGGAACAATACTGTTAATCAGATAAAAATACAAGAACTTGAAAAATCCTTTTATCCTTAATCAAATACATATTCAAGAAATTTCAATTAAAAATAATTAGATTATGAAAAAATTTCTTAAATATGAATTATTTTTAAATATTAAGATAACTAAAATTGAAAGACAATACCTTAAAATAAAAAAAGATACAAATATTTTCAGACTACTTTAACCTTGGTAAATTGTAAAAACATAAATAAAAGCTTTCTTATTTTTACTCTATATAAAATCTTATTTTCTTTGCATTTAAAACTTAAATTAAATAATTTGCAAAAGTCATATTTTTCTAAATTGCAACCAGCATTTATCAATTTAAATCAAAAACAATGTTCTAGTGGTCAAATACAAGAATGGAATGGAAAAACTAGATCATTCATGACACAAATTTAAACATTGAGATGAATCAAATTAGTTCATAAAAAGTAGTTATTAGTAATACTTAATTATCATTCTGCTTCAAAAATAAAACAAAGAATTAATTACAATGTAACATAAACCTTGAATTACTGTATATCTAGATGGACAAGGCTTTCTTTACAGTTCAAAATGCCAACCTTTAATTCAATTCAAGTTTCTAGATAATTTAAGATTTCGTACATACGTCTTTGTGTAACTGCAGCAAAAAATTGGTACAACAATACCAAAACAAAAAGATCCTAATTTGCTTTATATAAAAAAACCAATTAATCAGATTTTGGCGGAAAATTAAAAGATTCGCATGGCGCCAATTAGGCTGTAATGATGCTAATATGCAAGTAAGATTTCCTAAAGATTATCATTTACATTGGAACAAAAAGATGACAAATTATTTAGATCATTTAATAAAATAATTGACAACACTGGTTTAAAATTAACATTTAAAAATTATTTAATTTTGATTCGAAATGCAATAGTAGAAAAATAATATAAGGCATTAAAATAACTAAACAAGAAAATGCTAATGAAATAAGTTAAAAATATCAAAGAATGAATTACAAAAACTAATATTTTTGGATCCATATGTTACATACGACCCAAGAAACTTTTGATTAAATGCAAGAACATTGCATAATTTAAAAACTTGTATAAAAATAAACAATTTCAAAATGAAAAATATGTCAGTATTGCAATAAAAATATTTGCTACGCAAGAAAAATCCAAGAATTTCAGCGCTTCTGAGATAAAAACTTTACAAGTCATGCTACATAGTAAAAATAAAAAAAATATTACAAAATCATTTTTTGCACTTATTAAATCAACAGAACATTTACTTTTTCAAATATTTTTGCATAACATTTTTCAGTTTCCTTGTCAGATTCATTTTTCAGTTTCCTAGCAGAGCATATTTCTGAACGGTGGTCTTCGTTAATTATTCCTTTGTCATAATTAGACAGTTGGTCAATTCAGAAAAAAAACTTACAGAAATAATATAATTGCTGAATTGCTTATTGATCTGATAATTTGTAATTTTGTGACTGTTTTAATGTGTAACTTTGTAAGAAATATTTCAAAAATTTTTATGAAGAATAAGTTTTAACAAATTGCTTACAACAAAGCAGATTAAAATGAATACAAATCAGAAATTTTGCCATTCAGGCCAACAAAAATATTTTCTCCATAGTTTAGATCAGTGATTATCAAACTCAATTATGCAAGCTGTTGGGATATACAAGTCTTTATAGGATACTGTGATAAAAATTTTTTTAAAAAAACACTATTTTAAAGCATTTCTATCTGAACATCACAATAAGATTTTAAAAATTAGAATATAAAGTCAATCAAAATCTTAAAGAATTTTATAGCCTCAATGATTCAATAAAAGAATACAAATATGTAAATGCTTCATATTGGAAATTTAGTAATATATACGAGTATAGCTTTAAGCAGAATTTATCTTCCTTTATGTCAAAAATGACATACCTCTAACCTAATCAAGTTGTATTAAAATTTTATGTTCTTGAATAAATGAATTTTATTACAATAAGAAACACAAATTACATTAATTTTAATGCATATTATATACTTGTTCCTTTCATTACATATTTTTTTCTTTTACTCTTATAGAAAAATACAAATATACTATTACTGGCCTAACAAACTCATACAATTGCTTGAAAAAATGTATTCTAACATATTCTCATCTAATACAAAGATAAATAAAGTTAGTTAAAACTATGCCACTGATTATCATGCAAAATAAAATTAATACATATGAATTACAATTTAATTTTTTTAAGAAATAACCCACAGTTAAAAAATATTGGACAAACATGTAGGAATATTTAAGTTGTTACAGCTATTTAAATTAACTCTTCAATTCAAAATAAATTTCATATTAAATTAAGCAACATAAAATATGAGAAAGCTTAAAACTCAACAATAACAAAAAAAAATCCAAAAACCACAAAGAAATATTTAATATAAATTTACTAACATATATTAAAAATACGAAAGAAAGATGCATAGCAGCAAACTTGTAACTAAACAAGATTAGAATTTTAATTATAATATATGTCATACTGAATATATCAGAATTGATCCTAGGTTTAAAAAGTATAAAATTGCAGCAAAAAAGCAGTTTGTCACAATTCCTGGAGTCAAAGTTTTACTCCAACCAGAAATACAGCTTGAAAAAACTTTTAGAAATGTAATACATTTTTTTAAAAGTTCTCATAATAAACTTTCAGATTGATAAATACAGTGATGAAAGATGTAGATGATATAAAAGTTATAAGACTGACTAATCTAGGAACAATAATTTAAAATAAATATTTTCAAAAAAAACTCAAAAACCAAGCAATATTAAGGAAAAAATTTCTATTCCAACTCTTCATTCTCAAATCCATTTATAAAAATATTTCTAACAAAAACAAGACAAAAAATTTACAAAAAAAAAAAACAATTAAGCACTTAATTTAAATATAGGTCCTTTTGAAAATATTAAAACTATGATTATAAAAGTTTACACATATATACCTTAATTATACAGGTACATATTTTTTTTAACATTTAAATACAAATGACATGCTAAAATATGCATGTCAATATCATTAACTTAAAACTTTAAAACATCCAAAAATTTAAAGTAATAAAAAGATGTATCCCATAAACATTTCTTGCGCTACTGAAAAGTAATAAATTTCAAATAATTGCTTTGAAATAACACCTACTTTAAAGTGTAAAATACCAGAAATATTAAATTAATAAATCATTACCTTTGAATACAAAAAAAAAGAACTTGTCCACAGTAAATCAATTTAAATAAAAATTTTAACTTGTGAAAAGTCAAATCTATAAATCACGGTGGATAATACCTTAAGAAAACGAGCATTCACATTTATATGGCCCAGATAACAAAAGAATTTTTAAATATGTGATGCCATAAGTAAACATCTTAATTTTTAAGATACTACAGTATTTTTCCTTTTGCCGAGTACAAATTATCAACAAGTTCAATGAATACTTTTCCTGTAGTCAGGTACGAATTTCACTCAAGAACAACCATTGAAAAATGTAGCACCACACATGCCCAAAAATAATTTTCCTTATTTCATTTAAAATACAAACTAGTGTTTCAATGAAATAAAAGATAATAGCAATTTGTATTAATTTTACTTAAAATACAAAAGAAAATTATTCTAATTAGAAAATTATAAACTGAAAGCCAGGGGCGTAATATACACCCTGCACTGTGGGAGCCAAACCTGATGACAAGTAAGGCGGCAAAACCTGATTTTGCAGGTGGGCTCTAATATTCTGCATTATGCCACTGCTGAAAGCATTTAATTCAAATCAATATAATGCATAATATACAATCAAAAATATAAAATTATAAACTGAAAGCCAGGGCATAATATACACCCTGCACTGTGGGGAGGCCAAACCCTGACTGACGTCAAGTACG
Source organism: Trichonephila clavata (assembly GCA_019973975.1). Classification (NCBI taxonomy): domain Eukaryota; kingdom Metazoa; phylum Arthropoda; class Arachnida; order Araneae; family Nephilidae; genus Trichonephila; species Trichonephila clavata. Next base: position 49,715 of record BMAO01015883.1, read on the forward strand.
TATTTAGGCTTGGGCCAAAACCTGATTTTGCAGGGTGGGCTCTAATATTCTGCATTATGCCACTGCTGAAAGCATTTAATTCAAAATCAATATAATGCATAATATACAATCAAAAATATAAAATTATAATTTTTTCAAATTGGAGAAATTGACAAAATTTGCTCTCTAGAGGGGAGAGGAAATACTATTTTCCTTTAGTCAAAGCTAAATCCTAAACTTGAACTGGATTAAGTTTTGCTTATTTTGCCATATACAGAGACTAGTATCAGACTATCACCTCTATGACTGATATTCAGTAAGTGAATGACTTATATTAATGTCCCACTATAAAGCTATACATGAGCTCTGTCACCAATAGCCCTCATAATTTTGAACCTTGGTCAAACGATAAGGATAATACCCAAGCTGGCAACCCCCACTCCTAACTACCACAACACCCCAACAGAAGGACATAGATTTTTGATAGATTTAACATGCAGCGGGTAGTTGTAAATGGAAGTTTATTGCTTGTTCTCAACAAAAGAAATTGTACAGGATTTTTTAAGAAAAAGTAGTTATTTAAGATTTGTTTTTAATATTTACAATTTTAATGTCAAAATATCAAATGTTATATTAAAAATAACTTCCTACTCCTCAAAAAAAAATAATTACTATTATTTAAAAATTTATAAACTGATCAACATTTACATTTTCAATCTATACAAATAAATGCTCTAACCTTTATTCCCACACAAATTTTCTTAACATTTAATATCCATTCATACTTATTAAATTTTCTATTCCAAACATAAATAATTCCAAAAATTTAAACAATTTTCATTTTTGAAAAAATTACACAAACAGGCGATCATACGAAGAAAAAAACAATATAATAAAATTTAAATTTGATTTAAGACATATTGAATGTTTTCATCTTATTAATAAGACAAATACTGAACAAATTTTGAATTGAACAGAAAAAGAAGCAAAATTAATAAAAATATAGACATAAAAATTTATGAAGTATATGTATATATAAAGTATACATATATATGCATCTAATTAAATTGCATTCAAATAAATAACAAAAAATTAGTATTCTTCACTAATTTATAGATATTTTTAATATTCTAGTTCAGTGGACTTCAAAAGAACCCTACAATTCAACCCTACAAAGAACCCTAATCTAGTATCTAATTTTTAGTATCTAAAATTCATCCCAATCATTCAAACTGAAAATTGTATTTATTTATAAAATTGTATTTATTTGTACCATACTATAAAGGAATATTAAACCATTTTTTCTTTTTATATGCACTTCTGAATATTGCATTGTTTACTATCTGGGGTTCCAGGAAATAATTTTATACTTGTTAGTATAAAATAGTTTTCCCAATGGAAAATGCGCATATTTCCATTTGGAAAAAAAATAACTACAATGGAGAGGGAACAACTTATCAATATACATATATCAATAGAAAAAATCCAAGTTTAAACAAAAATATTCCCTGAATTTCATGTTGCAAATTCTTGTAAAATACACAAGATATATACACAAGATATTTGCAATAAAATGAAAGCACATATCCCAGTTATTAAATATAATGCATGAGTATGCGACACTTGGATCACAAAATTATTTTTAAAATGAGTTAATTATATTAAAGTCACAAAAACATTTTTGAAAACAAATGCAGAACCTTAATTGTTTTTACATAAAGTACCAATAACATGTTCATGACATGATTTAAAATGATATTTAAAGATCTTTCTTTTAAGTGTGGAATGGAGTTCTCCAAGACACCCAGTAGTTCTAAGGGTTATGCGAGTTGAAAAGTTTAAGACCACTGTTTCTAGTTTAAATGCATATTCATCTGACATATATCTTTAATTACATCTCAATGGTATTTCATAAAAAAATAATTAAGAGCCATTAAAAATGTTTGCATATCTTCCATAAACATAATTTTAAAATGTCAAAAATTAAAATTTGGAATAAAACCATAAAAATTTTAAATATATATATATCAAGATACTAATACATTTTTTAGACCTAATACTAAAAGAATTTCTCACAGAACAAGTAGCCACTCAAATACTAAAAGACTTAAATATGTCCAATTAAAAAATTATAAATAAATTAAAACCAGAAAAAAAAATTAAAGTACAAAGATTTTTCGGTACTTGCATATTACCGCAACAATCAAGATAACTCGTCAAGTTGGCAACCCCAATTTCATATGTGACGTATGCCCTGAATTAACAGTCATACTTTGTTTCATATGTCACCAATAGGCTGCAATAATACTGAAGTTGTACCGATTTTTCTTCAAGAATTTTTCCAAGAAGCAAAATTTGCCCCATGTGAATTGTACCTTGATATCAAAACAAAAAGGATTGTGTTTCATTTGAAAAAAAAAAACAGTCATATTTTCATGGAAAATAGCATGGTTTATGCAACACAAATTTGGCAGTGACGACGTTAATATGCAAGTACCGAATATTCTTATAGATAAAATTAGAAGATCAGGAAGAAAATATTGATCACCTGTTAAAAACAGTGCATTCAGAAGACATTTAGAATTGCATTTAAATTTTGACTGTCAATACTCTGAATTTTTAAAAATCTCTTTATAAAAGAATCATTAACAATTGACTTTACCATAAAGGAAATATCCAGTTTCCTATGATAAATATTGTTTCAAAATTAGTAAATACATACTTTTCTCGTATATAAACAAAAGCATGTCTTTCTAAATTAAATTCTGTATACAACATACTACACAAGAACAATTAATACAATTTTTTTAATCTTGACTAAGTTACCTTAAAAATACAAGCAAAATTATCTTTCATATCATTATCAATAGAATTTTTTCCAAAATGCAAGGTCACTTTTTTGCTCCTTTACTAAAATATTACTTCAAAATTTGGTTTGAATTTATTCAAAAGATAAAGATCAATTCTAGTATATCCTGTACTTACAAATTATTCATTTTGATTTTCTTTACTTTCTTATCATTATTTCCAGAGAACCTTTTATTCTGCTTATCTTAATTAAGCTGTTCGGTAGAGAGCAGCAATTCTTTTGAAGGAAGTAACAGAATGTAATCTTTAACTGGGGTGATTAGTTTTTCCATTCATAAGAAGCATAACATATATGCATAAGGAAATAACAAATTTTTAACTACACAATTATGAATATAATATTGTACTATGCCTACCAATAGTTCTCTAAAAAAAGATTAAATTTAGAAAATAAAATAAAATATAAAGTTAAATCCTTAATTTGGTTCATAGTTGTTTGACAACAGTTCAATAAATTACAACTGTCAATGTTTAACTCCAATCATAACAAATAGAAAATTTAGTTATCAAAATAAATTAAATATCAAAGTACACTTAATATCAGTAATATCAAATTAATTTTAAAAGTATGTTAAAAAATGTTGCTAAACTCAAACTATTACATTTCGTAATGATCAAACGAAAATCAAATTGAAAAAATATTTAAATTTATTAGTACACTTTATTGTAAGAATTAAAACATTAAATCTATTGAAATATACCAAGATATACTATTAAAAAATAATTGTGATGATACATTTCACTATTTATAAAATCTACAAATTTTTCTGTACTTATCAACAGTTAATTTTTAATTTTAACCATCTCTACATAGTGCTACATCTGCCATGTGTTGTACTTTGGTCATGTAAATCATGAGAAGCGCAGCAAGAGAGTTAAAGTTACTTTTTTTTTAATTGATAAGTTGAAAAAGCATAATTTTATTCACTTTTAAGATCATAATATGTACTCTAATTTTGAAGTAACAAAAGAAATGCTTAAATTTTAAAGAACGAAAAAACTACATTGTTAATTTATAGCTAAGCACTAAAATTCATGTACATTTCAAAAATTAATTTTTTTATTACCTTCTACATCTATAGAAAAAAGTTTAAAAATTTTTTAATTGTGTGTGTGTGGTTAAATGTTTACCAAAATGTTTGTCTAAAGTTAGGAAGTACAAAAAATTATTCATTATACATCATCGCATATTTAAATAGTGATTTAAATGTTTATTGTACACTTCACGAACAAAGAAATTAAAAAATCTTCATCTTTTGACAAATCTGTCTACACATTCTCTACTATGCTTTAATATATGCATAGTCACAATCAAAAATTCTAGTTCTGTATAGTAAACACACATTTTTGAGGTGATGAAAATAAGTCAATTCAAAACAAATACGCATCTAGATTAAGTGTTTACATTAATGTTTTTTCTTATAATGAAAGTCTAACTAAACTTTAAATTTCATACATTCCATCATAAATTGCTACTTCAATTATCATAGTTAACAAAATAGATTTCACAGTAACATACAAGTAATTCTTAAAACTAAATTTCTATTTAAAAAAATACTAAGCACACACCTTTTAATAGTTTTAAACCCATATAATATTCTCACAATGAACATATTGCTTATCAACAACTATGCATATTATCAACCAAGGGAAAAATCTAAGGATAACAAATATTCTTACCAAAGCACTTTTACCAACGCCTCCACTGCCTAAAACTACAATTTTGTATTCTCGCATAGTGGGCGTGGTGAAAATTAATTTCAGAACCTAAAATTAAAAATTCAGAATAGATTTCAATATGAAAACAAATTAAAACTTAATACATCTTAATCAACTTATGATATTTCTACAATCAAATGTATGAACAATTATGGTACACAAATAAAATTCTCATTTCGCACATAAGAAAGAGCAAATTTATAGATACACTAAATGCAAAATATAACAATGATCGTTGAAAAAGCTTTTTTGATAAGTAGGTGTGGTTTCTTAGAAAATGAATGATCGTCATATATTATTATCAAGAAATAAATCGTAATTGCAACAAAAATACACGAAAAATATTTCATAAGAAAATAATAAAATTGTTTTGGGTGACTAGCATACATAAAATCTAAGTCAAAATTTGATTATACCAGTCTACAATTCACATAGCACATACGAAAGCTTTGAATTTATCCACAAAACAAGAAATCATGAATTTCAAAAAAGCAATGATAAACAGCGGACTTAGTTCCGAGATATTTACAATACGCTTAAATACATCAGACAGGCGTAATGACAGTCATATTTCATTTTAAAAAAAGAGTTTTGAGGTGTCAATCATGTGTATTGGTCAGCTGTAAAAAATCAGTTTTCGCCGCTAGCAGAACAACAAGCAATCACAATATAAAACGTTTCACGATTAAACTTATATGAAATAAATCAATTTAAGAGCTAGTTTTATTACAAACCTGTTTAATTTCTCACTTACCCACGAGAAGAAAAAAACCCTAAAAAAAATTCTATGCGATTATCAGCTTCACCGATGATGGGCGATGGCTACTTCACTTCCGTAAATGGTGACGTAACTAGGGCTCCGGATGTGAAAAAAATATTTAAAAACTTTTTAATGAAATAATAATAATAATAAATCATTACAAACCTATAAAAAGCATCCTATGAACAGAATAATTTCCTATGGGTTTGATCCTTTGCAATTAATAGAACAAAGAGATATTTTTTGGAAGCAAGGATGCAATATCTCAAAGAAAATCATAGATGCAAATTAGACCTAATTAGAACATTTTTAATTTTAAAACAATGCAATAAGTTAAAATGCAAAATTTTCAATTTCTAATCTTATTCTAGTTTACTTTTCGTATATAAGAGGATATTTTCTTCAACAGAAGTTTATAAAAGAACGTGAAAAATTTGGGACTTCGAAAAAGTTTTAAAAATAGATTTTAGCAGTTTGGAAGAAAAATGCACAATATGCATCAACAAATCGAAACTTTGCAACAAATGTAATATATATGTGCAGAATTTTTATAGATTGCAATATTTATTAAATCATTTTTGAAAGTTTTATCCCTCGAGGTAAGTAAGCCGTCAAAATAGCACAGTAGTTAAAACGCTTGCTATCACTTATACGAATAGCAGGAAAAAAATCATTTAACCGACATCTAATCTTATATGTACACAAATTAATCACCATTGTTTTTAAAACATTTGCTGGTAAATTTTTATTAATAATTTGTTTCAGGTTGTATAGAGATAATTTATTGGAGCACAGCCAAGTGTTCTCCGCTTCTTCTTCGAAGAGTTAGTAACAAAGACATTAATTCTTTCATAAAATCAGGAGTTACACACCAGACATCGATAAAACTGCAAGTAAGTTCATCTGCCTCCTACCTAAGTTGCTACGATGCAAAAGCAAACATGATGCGTGGCGTTAGTGAGGAAAACTTCGATTAAAGTATATGGGTCCCACAATCAAGATATGGCTATATTAGTATTAGATTGAAATTCAGATATGCTTTTTTTCCCCAAAGAAATCAGATTATTCCGCTTCAATAAGAAAGACTAAAATAAAATAAGATTTTTAAGCTATCTTGTAAGCATTTTAATAAACATTTTAAAAATTTTTAAGGACTTACTTTATACGACCTGTTCAAGGCACGTTTTAATCACAGAAATTATGAAACTTAAAGAAAAATCAAAGCTGTTATATATATTTTTCAAAATTTTCGAAAATTTATCAAAATGTTTCATTTTTTTCTTGTATTTTAAGTAATTTGTGATATTGGATGGTTTACTCCAAAAGGAGAAACAATTCTATTTGTACACGTTGCCATTTTTTGCACCACGATATTGAAAAGAGAAAAAAAACCTCGAGAGCATAGCTTAAAAAAATAAGTAATGAATAATGAAATTTTCCATTTTTTTCGAATATTTAGACACTTTTCACAATCGGATGATATTAAGATTTGAATTTTTTTTTTTGTTTTATCGAATTGCAACTTACCCACTTTATAGCTACTCAAAATATAAATTTGAACTTTGTTGCACCACCCTAATCCTTCAGATGGAAACATTGAAAAACATCAGGTACGGATTAGATGTTGTAACTAATGTCCTTAGCACTTGCGTATAATTAGCTATTTAATCCCATATCCTGAATTTTTTATGTCCCATGCTTTTAAAACTTATTAAATGTGGCTCATTTGAGAGCAAGAAACATTTCAACTCACCATTATGACTTTAATGTCGCATCCTCTTATGCATTCTTATTAACTATCCGACGTGTAACCGGATCATCAGTGGTGGCAATCTCCATCAATACAAGGCTCAGTGAATCAGAAGGGAAATCACGGAGGCATTACACCGACTAACCCTCAACGTTGCATGCTGCCAGTAGGCAGTGCAACTGAGGCGTGTTTGCAATGCTGTCTGGCTCTCTCATTCGATCTAGAATTTCACAAATTAGGATAGAATTGAATTCAATGATAAGTTCCACTTCGAATTGAGCCTCGATGACCAATAAAGAAATGTCTAGGGACGTTCAAGACAGTGGTAGGATACTCATCTGGTCACATGCTCCATAGCAAGGAGTTATGTTGTGGTGCTTCCTTTCCTGTAACGTAAGCAGTTATCTCTCATGGGAAGAGGGTTATATTCGAAACAAAACTAATAGACAAAGGAATGAGGCGTAACCTCTAAGGTAAAAATAAAATATCTGTTGGTCTATGGAGCGGATGGAACCCTTAAACTTCACTCTTGTGTACTTCACTGGTCATTTCATTTGATAACCGAGCTCATTTAGTTGTAATCAGTGATTTTCACGCAGCGTGATGGTATGTCGATGAGATTCTATGCCTCACAGTGTTGCCCTTTCTTTCATGGAACTCGAGTTTATATTTCAGTCGCTCATGCCACGCGTTTTTTTCCATTGTTTTCGAGCTTTTCCAACTCCTTCATATCCAGCGTAATAGTGAAATCTTTCCCCAACAGATCGCGCGCCTCTAATTCGCTACTTCAGCATGTATGACAAACAACCTCTCAGGAGAACGTTTTTAACTCTACGAATAACAGCTCAGCTGTAGAATAGCTTGTATCAGAACCAATGTGGAGGGAGGGGCAACACAGTATTTACTGATTGTTTCCGAACAAAATTGTTGTATTTCTTGAACAGAACATCCACTTCCTATAGTCAGCATTTCGTTTTCTATTCATG
>BMAO01015884.1:0-40553 GCA_019973975.1 Trichonephila clavata
TCAATTTTATTTATTTGTATCGATAATAATTCAAGATTAATTGTGTTAAAGTTTAAAATATGGTTAAAAATGCAAAATTATATCATTAAAATCTTTATTTTGAAATAAGGAAAACGGCTCCAACTTTAATTCCATTAAATATTTTATTTTTTTTTAAAATTTAATATTTCGAAATCATTATTTATTAATTTAAATTGTCAAAAATAAATATATGCTCTTCTATTTTTTGCAAAATGATTATCTATAATTTTATATCATTCGATTTTATTATCAGAAATTTACGAAAAAATATTGTCAGGGAATTAGGGTTATTTTAAATATCCGTTTTTCATATTTGCTTAGATCTTTGACATTTCCCCCTAATTTCTGCTTTGGAAATGACTATTCACAAATCACAGGGAGGTACTTATGATGCTATTGTCTACAAATACGATCGCAAACATCCTAGAGAATTAGTTTACGTAGCTTTAACAAGAGTAACGAGGATTCACACAAGTTTATTTTTGGTTACTCAAGAAAATATTAGCAGTAGCTGGAAATTTTGGATAGGTAGAACAGGAACGCCTCTAAATGCTTCAGAAACAGATAAACATCATAAAAGATCAACAAGTCATCGAGAGGATCTAATGTTAGAATTGAAAAGATTACAAAACAATACACTACAAACGGTCACCAAAACTTTCTAGAATTCATCTCCAACAAGAAAGGATTATCGATATTTTCATTCAATTGTCAAAGTTTGCATGGGCATGCAGCTGACCTAAAAAATGATGCTTTCGTAAAAAAGTCAAATGTTTTGCTTTTGTCGGAAATTCGTATGAAAAACGAAGAACCATTTGATATTCCGAATTTCAACTTTGTTATAAGTTATGAAAGACCCGAAGTTCCAGCAGCAGGCATAGCTATTTATCACAATACTCAAGATACGTCACACTTCATTACTTCACATATGGGCATACATACTAAATTCACTAGAAGCATTGTTGTTAATGTTTCTGATATAGGCGAAATATGCGTTGCTCGTTGCGATTCCGAGAATGGGCAATACATATTAATGGTTGCCATTTATATTTCGCCTGGAAAATCTATGAGACAAATACAACAATTTTTATTCAAAAATTTGATGATTTATACAAAAAAAAACAACAAAAAAAAAAAAAAAAAAAAAGGTTCTGAAGTACTCGATAAAAGATTTGGCGAAAAGTATGATAATGTACCGATGATTTTAAGTGGAGACTTCAACATTAACTTTGCAGATGATAAAAATCTACCACTAATTTAATTTCTAAATGAACCACTTAATTTAAATATGTCCAATGATTGAAAACTCAGTACTACAAAATATAAAACGACGATCGATGCGGTTTTTACGCGATAGATAAATTTGAATAAAACATTTCCCTTTCTTACTTTAGTTACAATACGCCTATTGTATCTTTTTTAGAAAAATAATGAAATGATTGAAAGAAAAGTCTAAGTGTTGTTGAAATTAATGATGACAACGATGGAAGCAATTAAAGTATTGTTAAAAATCAAGTACATCGAAATTTAAGTAAATACAAATACTATCCATAAATAATATGATTGTATATTAATTTTTATTTCAATTGAATTGTATTTATATTTTGTCATGATCTTGAACAGCCCGTAATTATATTTGGAAAAAAAAAACCCATATAAACATGCATTTAGTTGTTGCTCGGAGTGTCAATAGATGTGAAAATCAGATGGATGTTGATAATTTTAATTCAAATATTATGAAATTTCAAATTTTAATACTAAAGGTTCTACGTTTTCACTTCTATCGGCAGTCTCTATAACTGCCAATTTTTATTTCACACATGCAAATCATAGTAGTGAGAAATTACAAAGAAATTGATTTAAAAATTCTTACAAATGCAAAAAATAGGATCTTACTTAATAAAAATATGTACAAAATTATCAAAATATACTTATTTGCTTTTATGGTTTGCCAAAAAGGCATTTATTATATACATAATTTGAACTAAATTTAAGGGACATGGTACAATTTAAGCAAACATTTAAAATTTAATGATTTTCAAAAAAATTTTGGTTACCTCCTATGTGTGTATACTATGTAAAACAGATTTTGTGCTCAAAATTTCATAAAAAGTTAGCCATTTAACTTTTTAAGGAAAAAAATTCAAAATTTGTGAAGTGACTTTAAAATGCTACTCCCCCTATAAAAGTTTACACAAATGCATGAAATTTACGTCAAACTATGCATAACAAAAGTTGGTATGGGTTTTGCGATAACATGATTGGTATTCGTACAATACTTCTTTTTATGAATGCTTATTGGAAATTCCTTAGAAATGTACAAATTCTGAGTTCAATTATTTAAAAAAAAATAAGTATTGCTTTGATTCAAAAATGCATACCAACTTTTGCTACATGTACTATTGGCAATAGGTAAAAAAAATTCAAAGCATTAGACACAATAGGAAAAAAAAGCCTTAGCATTTTAAATGAAGACAAACTAGGTACTTTATCTTTCCGAGATAAATAAGTTTAAAGTTTTGATTTGCCATAGGGATGTGAATAAAAACGAACGCAAAAGCTATCATAATTCTGTGTTTTTTAAGTTTAGAGCTTTCAAATTTTGACAGATAATAGAAAAATATATAAAAATATTTTGAGCTAAAAAAATTAATTTTGATTTTTTTGACCAATTCTTGTCAATTGAATTGTGTTCCCTTAAAGAAGAAATGCAGCACTACTGTTTTATTTATCTCATTAGTATCAAAACATTTTCAAGTATACTTTTTAAAAATTTTTATTACGTTTTATAAGTAAGTTTTATAGTTATGATTTGATATAATTACCCGGCTTGCAATCAACTTATTGTTCAATAAGTTATAATTATAAATGTATTCATAATAATTTTGTAATTTTGATTTTTAATGCAAACAATTGGTCAGCGAAACGATTTCCCCTTTTTTTTTCTGAGCCATTCCTAAAAAAAGATTGATCATCACTCAATAAATTATTACTCAAACACTAAATATTTGGAAAAAAAAACATCTTTCAATTCTTAGAAACTCGGTTCAATTATATATAATGATAATAAGCATAGGTCACCAACAGAAAATTTAATACAAAACATATTTACCTTCAGGAAAAGTATCAGTACACTTAATATTTGATGATGTAGACCAAACGTAACAATTTTTTTCTTCTCAAAATTTGCCGGTTTTTTCCTTGCCAAGGCTGGAATTTTAACTGTCATTGTGAGAATTCTTTTCCCAAATATTTAAAAAGAATTTACTCCGATTAACAGATTTCCTTGGCTATTTAAAATTAATACTCCATTTTGATGTTTATTTATGAAAAACTTAAAATTTAATTGAAAATATACAAGACCCGTAGAGAACCCGGCATTACAATCGATTCGGTACAAAAAAGCCAGATGCACTTACGATTTGAAGAGCACGTTTATTTTTGATAAGAGTTTCTTTGATCTAAATCCGATTATCTTTATTAAGAAACCGCCGAATTATATCACAGATCTTACACTATCTTTTACTGTTTGTTTATTGTTTACTTTGTTATATGGATTCTCATTAAGAGAAAGCTTTGGAGAGAAAATAATTACAGGTAAAAATAAGGAAGAGTTATGTGTGTAGTTTAAAATACAGTCAGACCTCTATTTAACGAATTCGCTGAATCCCGAAAAAAAGTTCGGTACATGGAAAATTCGTTATACAGAGGTTCGTTTTTCAATATACAGTAGTAGAACGTCGTTTATCCGAACGTTTACTATCCGGAGCGTAAAATATCCGAACCGAAGTCCGGATACGTTTTCGAGCAGTGCAATGCTTAACATTTGTTTCCCGTGAGGCCAAAAGTGACGGGAAAACCCAAGGTGATGGATATTTGGGGAATTTCAGCTGTATGATTTGGTAAACAACTGCGCGGAATATTAGGTCAGTTTGTTTCCAAGTGAGGGGGTGTATAAGTGCTCTTTTGCTGAGATTTGTTGATGTAGAAATCTGGATGGCATGCGATGCTGAAGACTGTGGATTTCAAGTGCTAAATAATGACGAGATAATGATTTCCGTGCAAGAAGAATCCGACTCTGTCGACGATGAAACGGATGAAGACGAGGACAACAACAACGAAAGTAGCAAGGGTCCATCAAATGCTGACGCATTTCTGCATTAGAGACAGCTATGGAGTGGTACGAACAACAATCAGAGGGCTGTTCTACTCAACTACTGCTGCTGAAGAGAATCAGAGACCTTGCAGCGAAAACACGAAGGTGTACAATGGTACAGCGAGAAATAAGAGCTTATTTTTCACAATAAAGGAAAAAAATTGCGACATTTTGCACCTATTTGGCTTTTTTTTCAAGCACGTTTCCCGCATGTGATGATTTTCAATATTTGTATAGTGTCTAGTAAGATGTACTGCATGGATTGCATTCGGTTTTCGGTTATCCGAACAATCACGTATCCGAACGGTGCCCGGTCCCAATTGATTCGGATAAACGACGTTCTACTGTACTTTATAAACCATATAAAACAAATTTTAAATTCATAAACACTATATATTAAAAAGAGTAATTATTCACATCTTTTTGTAAATCAATATTTATTTATTTTCTATATATTGCCCATGAAAAGAAGAAAGGAAGAAAAACAAGAAAAAAAAATCTCGAGGAATATACTGTATTTAATTATTTTCTTAGTGGATTTTAAGGACATTTTCTAATTTAAATCATACAAATAATTTTAAGCATACATTTTATTTTATAACTAGAAATTCTAAGCATGCATTACCTCAAGCGTTCTTAAATTTAATTATAATCTGTTAATTATGTTTGAATTTTTTTTTGTTGACAAAATGCTTTATTTTATAATATATACGTCTCACATCTTTGCAATGCACCAAAAATCCTTTCATGCGTATTTTTCAGCGTCTTGTCTAAAATTTTTCTAGCCATCCATTGCTACCAAGAGAAATTTTTCTTATCCCAATGCCTTCACAAATTGAAGATCTTTCTCAATTACCAAAAGTCTAGAAAAGTTCGTTATATAGAAAATGCACTTCGTTATTGGGAGGTTATTTTACGAAGAAAATCGTGAAATGGTGGTTCCAGGGAAAAGTTCGCTATATAGAAAAATTCGCAATATAGAGCAATTTTTGTTTTCTGTGTCAATATGACTTTTCCCGGAACTGTTGTATTTTTTCCATTAAAGCAAGGCACAAGAGAAAAAGCGCTTCGCATAGTTGTGAAGTACATTTCGCCATATAACATTATTCACTATTTGAAAAAAATTTCGTGTTTATTCCTTTATTCTTTGTAACAGAATTACAGTTATTTTATAAGAATTACGATTTTTTTTTTTGAATAAAACATCGCAAGAAACGTATTCACTGATAATAAGTTAAAAGATTATTTAAAGGTAGGCCTTCATTTACCAATTTTTTCTTGAATGTGCTTTTTTAAACTAGGCTCGATGCGAGTTATTATTAAAAGGATTCTTTGCTAGCTAGCCGGTGAGATGGATGGGTTTCAGTTAAAAATTCCCCCGTGCAAAGAACGGCTATTCCATCTAGAGCGAAATAGTAATACACACACCGAAAAATGTGATAAATTATGTTTTTATTGAACACAGATAAAGTTATTTCTGTATACCATAAATAACACACGAGGCATACAAAAGTGAGTAAAAAAGACGAATTGCAAGGCAAAAATTACAAAAACATAACGATGATTTATTCAGTGGTAAAATATTTTATAAAACATCAAACAAAAAATTATTTTTCTTTCTTCCGCAATATTGCTCAGATCAAATTATAAAGATAATTTTTTCATATAATTTCCTACTTATTGGCAGAGGAGAGATTTCAGTTTTTGTGTTGCAAAAGGGAAATTTCTTTTAAAAATCACACACAATGATACCATGATTAAGATAACTAATATCGTCACTACTTTTGTTTGTTTTTGGGACCGTGATTTTAATAAGGTTCAATGCGCAGTGTAAGAGTCAGAAAGAGCTAAGACATATTGTTTCCACTTTTGCATAAAAATAAAATACAATTTAAGTAAAAAAGGCCATATTCAATGCATCAAAAACGTCTAAGAAAATAAAATTCTTTTCAGCCTTCCTAAAAAACAGAGACTCTAAAATTACAATCCCCAACAACGATCTCATACAAATGGTAATGAAAGTATGTAATACCATATTGGAGAAAGAGAAAGGTAAGAAAAATAAAGCTTAAGTATCACCAGTAATGTAATCAAAATACACTGCTGTTTGTAAAAATGCAACACCATGAAGGAATAATCAGAAATACATGAATTTTGCAGAAGATATCAATTATAGAATGTTACGTAAAATAGTAAAGTTTCAGAGCCACAGAGCATGCGTGGCGTGTGCAGCGCCTTCTGAACTGATGCTGAAAACGTATAAACAGAGGGCTGTAGTGGGACGTTGAAAATAGTTAATGATTATTTGTTAGTGGTGAACGTTTAGTGATACCTAAGTATGTCTCCACGACGAAATAAGGGGAAATTCCAACAACTTAAGGAGTTTGAACGGGGTGGGGGAGGAAGATTTTTCTATCGCTCAATAGGAGCTTAAATGCAGCGGAACAGTTCCACAGTGATGCGAGTTTGGAAACAGTGGGCCGACGAGCACCTAACAACTCGAAAAACTAGCAGTGGATGACGGAAGAGGACGCCAGCCCGCAACGATCGACACCTGCTCCGCATGGCGGTGAATGACCGTACAGCTTCCTCCAGGCTGTTGGTAGCACGTTGGTCTACTGCTACAGGTGTACTAATATCGGCTTCATCAATTCGTCGATGTCTGCTGCACCGTGGATTGCGAGCAAGGGTGCCTTTATACAGGATCCCCCTCACGGCAAACCATCGATGGCTGCGTCTGCATTGGGCTCATGAACACAGAGCCTGGCAAGCTGATTGGCACCAAGTTGCATTTTCAGATGAATCCCGCTTCAATTTGTGGGACCATGATGGGTGCATTCGTGTTAGACTTTATGCCGGTGAACACTGCCTTCCAGAGTGCGTAATCGAACGACATAGTGGCCTAACACCGGAGTTACAGTTTGGGGGTGCGATTTCGTATCATGGACGATCTAATTTGCTACGAATTGAGGGTAATCTCAATAGGAACAGGTATGTCCATGAAGTGCTACAGCCTGACTTCTTCCTTGGCCTGCTTATTCACCGGATATGTCGCCTATTGAGCAAGTATGGAATTTGGTTGGTCAGCGTCTCGCTCGTGATCCGCGTCCTGTAGTTTCAAAAGACGAACTTTTGCTGCACATACAAGCAATATGGAATTCTCTTCCGCACACATTCAAAATCTGTTTGACTCCATGCCACGTCGTATAGCAGCACTTATTGCAGCGCGTTGTGGCTACACGAAATACTCATTTCGGACACTTAATATTGTTTCTTTTCTTTGAAAATTTTGTCATTTATTTGCACTAATACAAGTTGTTTGTGCATTAAATTTCATTTAATTCTGATGATTCCTTCATGGTACTGCATTTTTTACAGATATCAGTATAAATATACCCAAAACAGTTTCATATTGTTACAAATTTTGTATAAAATAATGCAAATAATTTCTATTTTTGGATGTACAATGCATTTATATTACCCTATGCTATATTCATTTTGTTAAAATTGTAATATTCACAAGCAACACCATCCCTTACGTTATAATGGAGAGTCAATGGGAACATGGCGAAGTATTGGCGATAGAGCCAAGTTGGCATCATTTTTGTTGACCAACTTGGCGACTATTTTGGCAAGTACAGATCCTCTGGATTTTTCTGGAAACTAGTGGAGAAATCCACTAATTTCACGATCTATGACGCAAGCGGATCTTTCTAGAACTTTCCACCACGGCTATAAATAGAGCGCTACTCGGTGAAAGGGGTCAGTCTTTGAAAAATTCCGGAACGCATTACGCTCAATTTACCCCTTAATTAGCCGGAATTCTCAACTGAACCTATACAATAAAGTACTTCTCTATACTGCTGTCTTGCGACCCATCTTAACTTATGGTTGTCCTGTGTGGGGCTATGCAGCTGATTCTAACATTAAACTTCTAGATTGTGTTCAAAACTCCCTCATCAAAAATATCACCAAAGCTTGCAGATATACTAAAAATAAAGAAATCTACAAAGTTTTCAAAATTCCTACTTTTAAAGCCCACGTTCAAAAATTAGCCATTAAATTTTTCGACAATCTGCCTAACACCAATAATCTAAATATCTTAAATCTCGAAAATTACGATTCTTATGTCAATAGAAAGAGGCCCAGAAGAATACTACTGGACTCATACAATCCCCCTTAACTTTATTTTTGTGTCATTCCCATATGGCGAATGATCCCCTCTAAACTAAATTTTTTCCTTCTTATTTTCTCTTTTTTTTCATTCCCCTTAATTTTAATTTTTTGCGAACCACACACAGGCAACCAACTTCTCATAACTCGCAATAATTACTTTTTTTTTCAAATATCTCCTTCACACACCAGGATAGCGAATAGAGTGCTTACTCACCGATCCCTGACAACCAATGGCAGGCGAGATACTCGTCTGCTTGCATGACCATAGAAAATTTTTCCAATACCGCCGAAACCAGCCAGCTTAACCACTCCCACTTTCTCCATCCGTGCCAACCAATCAGGACGTTCAGTCTCCATGAAGGCCCCACAACATCAAGAGCCCAACACGTTTCGGTATGGGACGGTGGAAATCTACGCGTTCCAGTTTCCCAATGATGATCAGCGTCAGAAAGGGGTCAGTCTTATTTCAACCAGCGATAAGTGAGCATCGTTTTGACTAGAGATTAGTAAACTTGCCTTGACCATTATTAGCTCGGCTGTGCTTGTGAATAATCTTTTACATACGAGTATTTTAGATACTGATAATTGTATCTGAGTGGTGTTGAAGGTATGAAATCCTTCTGATATTTATTCTGCAAATTTTGCTGTTGAATCCTTTGTTTCAAGGATTGATTTTCGACAATAAATTATCATAGCTCTTAAAGAACTGTCTTGTTATTTACGATTGATTTGCATAAAATCCTCGAACCCCGATCAACGTAACAATATTTTTGAAAAATGTGTGTCTCTATTATTACCATTTTCATTTCTAAAGATATTGTGACAAATATTCAGCCAATACTTTTTTATATGATATTTACTTGTAAGTTTGTATCACTTCTTCTTTTCTCTCATTTATCAAATTTCTGTTTAAAATGTAAGCGATCGTTGAATATTTATGAAGAAATTTGCATGCAACCCAATCTTTACAGAAAGATTTCCGTCTTTGAATAGCTGTGGTAGGGTTGCAAAGATTGTGCTTTCTGACGCCACTTAAACGGGTTTGGAGACTGAAATGCATGTCCTAAAAAGGATTAGATATAATAGCATAAGTAAAAGAAGGTTGTGTACTACAAAAGCATTGTTACATCATTTGCATCTATGGAAGAATTTTCAAATTCGCTAGGCCCCGTTTACATGCAAACCCACAAATGGTCGAAAAATTGGGGTTGTGGAGAAAAGCCAGCTTTTTTTTACCGGTATTTTTTCAGCCCGTTTACATGAGAATCTGATGATTGGTTGATAGATTCACGTGATTTTACAATGGTTACCGCGAAAAAAAAAGAAACCAATAAAAGTTAACTATAATAAACGTCATTCCCATGGCAACCACATCCCCAGACGATAAAAATAGCAAGGTAATCATATTGTAATGTTATATCGCTCATCTTGGCGAACATAAACAACAACTTTGCGCGGAGCACTCCTATATCAAATAAGCACCGAAAAAGTCCCGTTACAAACTTTTATTTTGCTACAAATTTGTGGAATTGTTCGAGAATATCCAATTTTTTAAAATTCGTCACAAATTTTTTATACACTTCCGAATCCAGAATGATTTTATCAAATTTTTATAGTATTTCTTGATTTCCCCAGATGTGTGTGCTAATTAAAGCTCTCATTTCAACGTGCCCAATCAATAACAGCAGCCATCTTTGAACAAATGAATCTTGGTCACGATGCATCACGGAAAAATTTGAAAACGAATTCACTTTTCTCCGCATTTATCCTGTTCCAAGGCGGGTACAAAAATCAAACCCGCTTTTCAAACCGGTGTAATACAGGCTCGTTGAATAAATGGGTCTAAAGAGGATCAATTCCGTAATTTTGGCGGCAATTTTTGTCCATGTAAACGGGGCTTAAGAAGACAGGAGATTTTAATCAGAGTTCGAAAAATATGCTCTATGAATATATCATCACAAAACTATTTATATTTTTTATTTATTTCTATTAATATTTTTAAAAACAGATTAGAGAGTGCTGGAAGTAAGTTTCAACGCAATTTGTAGTTTTAAATCAGATGGTTGATGGCATCAAGGCAGTGGTGACATCTATTTTAGGATAATGAGCATCGTAAGATTCAGAAGTTGTTTTTATTCTTTTATAAGCATCTTCTTTCTTTATATTATCCCATTTATATATAACAGAAACATAAAAAGAATTTTGAAAAATCATTTGTTAAAATTGAAGAAATAAATCTTTTAGAAGCTCCGAATTCAGTTTAGTAGAATGGAAGTGACTTCAAGAATTGATTTCATCACACACATACGGTTCACCATAGTCGATTTTATTCTTAAAAGCTTTTAAAAATAAAACTTTTTGTTTTGAAATTTTTTTTATTACAATGTTAATTTTTTGCACATAAGTTCATAGAGTAACTTATTATAACAAAGTCTTGAATAAACAATTTTGATGAAAGAGTGAATGAGAGTTATACTTCGTCGCGCACTATAAAGCTGCACGAGGACTATTGGCGAAGGACCTCATAATTTTGAACCATGGTCAAGGTACTAGGACGACTACTGGACAAACTCTTCTAACTTCCCCACCACACCAACTGGAGGACGTTAGAGCCTCAACATATTTAACGTGCATTGGCCGCATCTGCACGGCGGATTTTCAGCTGTAATAGGCTCAAACTCATGACATGCCAGCCATGAATCCGTGACCTTGACCACTAGGCTCTACTGCGGACCCACAATTTTGTGATTAAACAAAATTTCTTAAAATAAATAATTTTTATTCATATTCTACATCGACAGTAGTAGTTGATTGTTGAATATTTTGTTTTGATTAAAAAGTGAGTTTTTCAGTTATCTTTAATGATCTTACAATGATATAAAAAATGACAAAACAACAATAAAAAAAATTAAGAAGTAAAATTTAATTATATCAATAATAAAAAAAACATTTCTTACTATCTAGGTTATCTTATTAGTAAAATTCACTGAGCCGAAGTCTAAGGGCCTCGTAAAAGGTAAAGCGCGTTCGGAGATTCTTTGTGCAAAGTATGATAAGGTTAGCTGGAAAAGTTAATGATTGAAAAGTGTAAGGTTCATAAAAGACAGACATGGTCCAAATTACTATATATTATACGATGGCTGGTTATATTAAGTTTATTTTTAAAACGTAATGCAATTCTTTTACTTTGAAGAGTATTTTACGGATCTTTTCCAATTTCTTCAGAATTATAACACAATATAGCAAAAGTTAGGCAAGCTGTTTGAAATAAGAAAAAGCAAAATAAAAAGTTTTGGGAAAAGGAAATACTTATATTTTTATGCACTTTAAATTTACATATAAAAACCCATCTTTTGCTTTTATCAGTATTATAAATGTTGTTTTAGAAGACCCTTTAAAACACTATGGATTTCAACTGCTTTTTTATTGTTATTCAAAAATTCCCTGCTTAATTCAGTATGAGAAGCAAATTAGAATTATGTGTTATAAAATCTATTTCACTCATATATATGCGAAGAGAAAGTTAAGAAAAGTCCACACATTCAAAAAACAATCAGATATAACTGTCGCTCTGGTATGAAATCGGTAGATGTAAGACTAAATTGCTTAGATAAATTGCTACGGTTATAACTTTCAAATGTTAGCACCAAATTTCGAAAAAGTGAAGAAAAACAAGATATCAATCATTGGCATGGCCAAGTAATTTTAGCGCGTTTTTCACATGTTGTATTTTACAATAATGCAGCTAATGAACTTTTTACTAACTGAAAGTAGTACTGTATCACTCCTCTAAATGTACTACTATTGAGCTGAAAAATAATGACACAAATCTGTATCAGCACTATAAAAAAGCAATATTTGAGAAAATTTTGTTATAAACTAGCGAAATTCAGGAAAATTTGTAGGAAAATTCGGGAAAACTAAGGGAAAATTTAAATATGATTCGGCTCATCTAGGGCACAAATGCCGAAAACCCGAGGTCAATTGGTTGCTTATTGGCTGAGAAAAAGGTACGACAAAATATGGAACGAAGACGAATGAGTGAGTGAATATTAACGTCGCACTGTCTTAGCAACACGAAGGCTTTTGGAGACGGTCCGCGTAATTTTGAATCATGGTCAAGTGACGCGGATGACACCTGAGCTGGTACCCCTCTCCTAACTACGACACCACACCAATGGAAGGACGTTTGAGCTCTCGACAGTTTTAACGTACACCCCTACACGGCGGGTCTTTAGTGGTACTGGGATCGAACTCATGACAGGCTAGCCATGATCCAATACCTAGACCACTTGGCTATCGCGGCCACAAGAAGAAGACGAAATTTGCGTCCTAATAGCGCTTTTGTTCCACTACGTGAAAACGCACTAAAAAGTCATAAGCAAAAGAGCACATATATGATATCACATTAATTATATCAAATACATATTGCTTTGATATTCGGGATGAAAGAAGTGAGATGAGATCGAAAAGCAAAATTTGCTCAATACTATATTGGTATTTTCCTTGGATTCTCACGTCTATCCTTTTAAATATTCTAAAACTTAAACTTATTTCTAACTGGGTCACTGAAAAAAACTTAACTGTACGAGAATACCGAAAAATTCTTTATAAAGCTTTTATAAAATTCCAGCATTTAGTTTCAAAAACATGGAAATTTAGTTCATAATTAACTAAAAAAGATCACTATTTGAAAATAAAATAATACTAGTTATGTTGTTTCCTATCCATTTGCGCTAGATGAAGACCAGACCAAATCCATGAGGTCATTGATGTGGGGAAAGTCATCGCTAATGCTGGACACGTGATAACGTTCAACTTTGTTAAATTCAGGCAACCAAGAATACATGAAGATCTGATATTCGTAGCTCCTTACAATATGTAGATATGAAAAGTCTAGTGAATCAAATGTAGCTTAGGAGCTCACTAAAATACCTTGCGGTCTACTGGTCAGATTATTCTCTTTCAAATGTTAACCTTCTACGGAAGGAATACTAAAATATCAGTCAAAACTTGTTTCCCATAATGTTTAATTAAACTTTTCGCTTATGGAATAAACTTTCACAGCATTATCTGCTGTCACACGATTAATCGAACCCTATTTTCTCATTTCCATCTATGCTGATTTTAGAGAATAGAACCAGCCATTTAACATCTTAATTATTCGTTTATAAATTTGGCAACATTTCCTGAACGAAGTTTTTGTTTACTGTTGTGTTATTCATGGCAAAGGGAGCAAGTTTTAAAAGTTCTTAACATTATTGATTTACTAGTTTATAGTAACATAAATTGTTTGTTTAATTTCCGATGGAAACTGATTCGCCAGTTGTGTATCATGGGACTAGTGAATCTCGATTCCCACCGGAACAAATAAAAGTGAGGATTTTTTTCATTTTAGTATAGTAAAAAATACTTTAAACTATGGCTCTGAACAAAGGTACATTACATAACTTTTTTCACCCCAAAGTTTTTTTTTTTTAATAATTATTTAATTTTCTGCATTTTTATACAAAACACTTTCAATTTTTTTTGTTTTTTTGAAAAAAAAATGTTCATGTTCTCATATTTTATTACTGAAATGATAACTGTTATTTTTCATGTAGTTTCGATGTAAGTAGATATCTTCAGAAAATAAAAAAAAGGTACAAATAACTTTTTTACTAATAAAATAAAATTACTGTAGAAATAATTGGCAAAGAAAACGAAAGAAATTAGAGAAAAATAAAAAATATTCTTAATTTTTAGAAGTAATGTAAAATTATAATGGAATTAGCGGCCTTTACTGAAATTTAATGGTTATTGCGTGAATGAATAAGTTAAGTAAAGGAAATGATGTGATTTTCCCTATAAAGAGTGATAAATTTAAAAGTGAAAAATTTTATAGCATTTTAAAGAAATACCCATTAAGTTTTAAAAAATATTAAGATTGTGAGTGAGCAGTTCTAATAAAAAAATACACTACAGCTCAAAATTAAGAATTTTTAAATTTTAGACATTTCTTCAACTCTGGGCATTTGCAGAATTGACTTAAAACTTATACTTTCTTATAAAGTGTCAGGGATTTTAACATTTAGTGTACCAATTGAAAAATAAATAATAAATGTTTTTAATCAACATGTATCATAAAGAACTGGAAATGATTTATTATTTTTACAAATTATCAAATTGACTATTTGCAATACTTGTGTACATTCCATAAAATAGCACTTATATTTATGAAAATATAAACGTTTTCTTAAAAATTTCACATAAAAAAAAATTCCTCATTACTTATAATATTTAGAATTTACAATCAATATAATTAGATTCTCAGAAATATTGATAATATACACAGTGGCATAATGTACAACCCCACATTGTGGGGGGAGCCCAAGATTCTGGGGTATCCAAAGCCTATGGTTATATTATGCTGCTTGGGGCCCAAAACCTGAGGGGGCTAATATTCTCCATTACACCACTGAATATGCAAGATAAACATATTGACATTTGATATGAAAAAATTGAATATGTAATATTTAAAAAAAAAATTTCTGTGCATGCACAAATATATTACAGTATTTTTTTTCTTAAAATATTGCAAATAATATAAGGGAGCTTAATTTCATTTGAATATTGTTAAAATTCAGAGATATGAACTATATGGTGAGCCATATTTTTGTTATTCTGAAAGTAACTGGATAATAAGAGGTTTCCCAAAAAGTATTTTGAATCACAAATTGTAGGACAATTATATTGAATTACATAAAATTTAATAATATATAAAATACACGCATATATTTATAAATTAAATAGTTGCATTAAATTATAAAATCTAAATCTTATAGAAAGAATTAACTGGCATAAAATAGAAATATTTATAACTACATATATCAATTAGTAAAGACAATATTGAATGCAAAAATGAAAGAGTATTTATATAGATTTTAGATATGCGCTTGCTATATTTTTTAAAGTATAAATCTCTAAAACTTGTTTGCAATTTTGTTCATTTCTGTAGCATATTACATATAATATATGATACTTAATATTTTTCTATAAAACTATATTTTCTAATTTAATGCAAATTATGTCGTGTAATTTACTAATTTTACACAATTTCAAAACTTGATTTCTAAACTTATCCATAAATTGTTACAAAACTGAATTATATATACATACATACACATACTAACATACTATAAACAGCTCTCAACATTTAAAAACATTCTTCAGTTACTTTCCTCATCAAATACTAAAAACATATAACAACTATTTAATTGAATATATGAAAGTGCCATGGACACAGTATTATGCATCAACAATTTAGCCTAAAGACGATCAATGCAGTTTTATAAAAAAAAATTTCAAGCAATTATTGAATAGGAATACATGCATCTCCATTCAACTCCATATATTTTTTATGACTTATTAAACAATTAAAAATTGATTGTATCCACGAGTCCTTTGGATTATATCAGATGTATTTTACATGTACCACCTGTCTTTTTTCTTCAATAAAATAGGTTTATATGAATTTTAAAAACTTTCACAACTAATTGCTCACATATTATTAATATTTCTTTATTATTAGCAGCTTGTTTTTTCCTCTGGATAAAAAGATTGTCATAAATTGCAAAATATCTCATGATTAATTGCTGTCATGTGGTTTATATGACTTTTCACTTGATAGAAAAAAAATAGTCTATTGAAAAAGCATCATTGAAATACCAAAAATTATTAGGTAAATTGCTTTTATTACTAACTAAATACTTTATTTTAAAAAAAAATATAATTTCAGTATATTTAAATGTTGACAAATGTATATTTGTGAAAAATATAAGTTTGCAAAATACAATACAGTATAATTTAATAAAAATCAGAATTAAAACTATATATACATAAAATATTAAAAAAAAGCAATCAATTGTTAAAATTTAATTATGAAAGCCTTGCCAAATTCTTTTAATCTGAAACATTGCTTTAAGATTACTTAAGTTTGTTTGGGTCTCAAGTAGCACAATCGCGCTGTTGAGATTTTATGTCGAGAAAACCTAGTACACATTTCGAACATTATGGACAACTGATGGTGCCTTACCAATTGTTGAAGTCGCTTGCTCAGATTTACTGAAGAAAGTACATTACACATCTCTTTTTAATGTAAATAGTACATTTTACAATAGGTAAAACAATACTATAGCTCCAATTGGGATTTATCGGTGTAAAATAAACAAAGCGCTATCACGCAGCTTAGTACTTCTTGACATAAAATAAAACAAGCACTATCACGCTGCTTGGGTCTTTTTGTACTCATTCTAAGAGAGCGTGGTTGCACTGTTTGGGAATCTTCAACAGTGTTTTCTCAATACCCCTTAGGACTCAAACGGTTAATATTTTAAAAATGAGTTCTCCCATAGGGAATTTTATCTTGTTATATATATATAATATTACATTCTCTTAAAACCCATCATGAAATGATGACAAATGAAATTTGGAATGAAAAGAGGAATTAATTATCAGTTTACCAAGAATTTGGTATTATATACAACTATGAAATCAGAGATAAAATGCTAACATTACCTTATAGGATATTTTGAAAAATAACTTTCATTGATGAAAAATATAATATTTGAAGCATTAAAAATAAATGTAAAGAGACATACAGTGAAAAAAATTGCAAAACATTTAATATTGAAGACAGTTTGTTTTATGTAGTTTAAATAAAAACAAGATATCAATCATTGGCATGGCTAAGTAATTTTAGCGCGTTTTTCACATGCAGGTAGATTTTTTAAAAAAAACTTTTTGCAAACAATAAATTTACTAGGTAAAATTTGAGAAAATTTTGTTATAAACTAGCGAAATTCAGGGAAATTTGTAGGAAAATTCGGGAAAACTATGGGGAAAATTTAAATATGATTTGGCTCATCTAGGGCACAAATACGACCAAATGCCGAAAACCCGAGGTCAATTGGTTGCTTATTGGCTGAGAAAAAGGTACGACAAAATATGGAACGAAGACGAAATTTGCGTCCTAATAGCACTTTTGTTCCACTATGTGAAAAACGAGCTAACAAATGATACTCTTGCATATTATCGCAACTATATTGGCTGCATTAATGAAACGAAGCACACGGTAGCCAATTCAGTGTGTACAACACATGTGAAATTGAGGTTGCCAACTTGGTGAATTATCTTGAAGGTTGGCATTGTTTTGATAGTGTATAAGTACCAAACAAATTATTCTTGAAAAGTTCTTCAAGGGTTCTTCTAAATTTTTATTTTAATGAGAAATATTGAATGTAAAGATTTATGTCTATCATTTAAAAAAAAGATGTATTTATAATCTACTTCTAAAAAAAGTCATATTGGATAAAAAGTTTTAATTGTAATAAATTGCTAGAGAGTATGAAATATTGATTCATTTTCAAGGAGAAACAAATGCAAGTGTGTTTTGTGTGTGAAATATTTTACATCAATATTTTACCCAGTGTGATTCATATTTATTCATAATTCTTAAATAATAAACTTCCAAATAGTAGTATAAAATCTTATCTATAACTTTAATTTGCCATAATTTTTAAAAAATAATTTATCATTTGTTTATGCAGAGATCACAGATACAATTATCACAAGAAGAGATCAGATTGTTACGAGAATGCAACAAGGAAAGCTTCTATTACAGATGTAAGCATATTTAAATTATTTGTTATCTTATAATGTAATATGAACATTATTTGCTTATTCATAATATTATATTTTCAGGTCTACCTTTTGCTGTAGCTGGCATGGCAGCAGCATTCTTAGCCGTTAAACAAGGCAAGTAAAAATTATATGTTAATTATTGTGCTTTTTAAAAATTTGTTATTTATATATTAATTCTTTTTTGCATTTCAGGTTACTTAAAAGCCCATCCAAAATGGGGGCCAGCCGGAAAAATGACTGGTATTATTATTAATTATTCAGTTATTATTATATTCAATCTTAATTTATAGAATTTTTTAGTCCTTTTAACATATTTAATTTGAACAAGTAAATTTTCATTTACAAAGCTTTTTTTTAAAAAAAAAATACATCAAAGCTAATAAAATACTAAAATGTTACTTGGACAACTCTCAAACATTACTAAAAATTATGTTTTTGTTTCATTTCTGATTACATCACACTCTTGAATAATTCCTCAATAATTATAATATCTTACATATTAATATTTTATTTCTTAAAAAGTAACAAAATTGCTGATTTTTATTTTTCAATTTAACTTATTTTGAGTTTAAATTTTCTGTAGTTAAAAATTTTGTATAAAATGTATACATCGAAATTTTATATTCTAATTATCACAGTTATATACAGTCAAGTTGTAATATTATGACCACTTACCGTACATCTCCAGTAGCAACTTTTGCACTTAAAACAATAGTTAGGTGAAGGGGGTAAGGATTCAATGTGTGTATGGAAGGTTTCCATGGGAATATTTGACCATGAGAACAGTAAAGCAGCATTCAACTCATGAAGATTTTGAGGTTGAGGGTCTAGCTTTCTGCGTCAATCCAGATGTTCCCAAATATTTTTGAAGGGATTCAGATCTGAGAAATTTAATGGTCACAGTATTAAGAGGAAGTTGTTCTTGTGCTTCTTGAACCATTCATGGACAATGTTGGCCACATGGAACATGACATTGTCCTGTTGAAACCCCCCTTCTTTTCTTGGATATACCCAGTGGCATAACAGAATATATATTAAAGTTCCTTGCGAAGTCAGGTTTTGGGCTTCAAGCCTGATCTTACAAAGGATTGCATACTTGGCATCAATCAGACTTTAGACCCCTAGAATTTTTGGCCCCCTGCAATTCAGGAGTGTACATTACGCCACTGGATACATCATGGCCATAAAGAGGTGTTCTTGACTGGCTGCAATGTATAAATATGCATAGCTATTGAGAGACTGCTGTCTTCTAGTGAATATGAATGCCCATTGACTTGATGCAGTAGGAAATAGGACTTGGAAAAAAAGTAACCCTTTTCCTGCTAATCTATGATCCAATATTTGTACTGCAATGCAAATTCATGATGCTCATTACACTGAATACTTGTCAACAAGGGGTGCTCTAATTAGGCATTGGCTGTGAAGGTGAGTGTTACAGTAACATGTATTGCACATTTGTGAACTCAATGGATTTTGTGCATTGTTGAATCATTTAACCTGTTAATGTATTAATGGTCGCTGCTTGATCAGTTATAACCAGATATTACTCACCTTTCTCATTAATTAGTTGTGGTGCCCTACATTTTGCATACTGGGACTGCAGATCATTCAATTACTGTGTACAGATGCTATATGAACATTTCATGAAAGTGCCAGTATCAAGTCAGAACTCTATGTTCGATATCTGAAGATCATTCCTTTTTCAAAATCTATCAAGTCATGGTATTTACCCACTATGGCAAGCTATAAGAACACATACTCTGCAATCATCTATATATATATATATATATATTTATAAATTTAAAAAAAAGGTTTGTTCTATTTTCCTGTGATTGGACTCAACTGTGGTTCTGTTAATACACAGGGTAATCATATTATTATAATCCGACCATGCAATAAATAATCACATTTTTTACACATTATTATAATCATTTTTATGTAAAATATTATCATAAGTTAAAAGTGAGAAATTTTTGAACATATTCCACCCGTGTTTTGATTGAATGAAAATGACAGAATATCTCGGTTCTCTAAAAAATATTTCACTCCCCCCCTTGCTTAACCTTTTTTTTAAAAAAAATTCGATAGAGTATATGAAAAATTACTTTTTAAATTTGCATTTCAAAGTTTACTCTTTTAGTATATTGTATTATTTGAATGAAAAAGTTTCTAATTATGTATCAATATTTAAAATTTTTTTTTATCATAATCATAAGGATTAAAACATGTGAATAAAAGTACTCGTGTTTATTAATTATTATTCAAAGAACTACAAGGAATTGAAACAAATAATGCATTACTTGTATATATTAATGTGGATTTAAATGATTGTGGTTGTAAAATTATTTTATTAAAAATTTATCTTTTATATTTTACCACATTTAATTTTTAGGTCTTTTTGTTGTTTTCTGGATTAATTTAGAGAGGAGCTGTAATACAGACTCTCTCTTTTTCTTCACTATAATAATTCTCAATTATCAACATAAATGTGTTCTATTACTGATAAATTTTTAAAACAAATTAAATCTCTCAGTCACCTTTAAACTCACTTAAAATAAATGTTATCATTCTAAAATTTTATTTTTCCTCTAAGTTCTGGTGATATAGGACGCTTTTTTAAAAATAATTTTAAACATATAAATTACAGTTAGTAATTTTAAAAATACATTAAAAAGTTTACAAAATATGTTATTTGAAAAGTTTTAAATTTTTTTTATTTCGTAAAGATTTTTGAATAAATTGGACCTTATTTGAAAATTTAGATGCTAAATTTTTGAAAAATATTTTATTCATTCTAGTTTTTTGTTATTATTTATTGTGTTATGAGTATTATTTTAATGTATGAGATTTTAATCTTTGTAAATAAATGTGTTTTAGTTTTCACTATTTTTTCTCATTCTAATTGCTGAAAATATTTTATATGCAAAGTTCATTAAAACTGTGAACATTTGGATATATTTACAAAAAGTATTTTCTTTGATTTTTCTGCTAAAAAAATACTAATTTATGAGAAAAATTAGTTCACAGACTTATGAGAAACTTCTGGTATACTGATATCTTAGCTTAAAATCAAATCAAGACTAATTTTTTATTTGTACTGATCTGCTAATTATAGTTAGATTCCTTTCCAAAAAATAAATTTCCATTGTGCACTTCAAACTCTTTTTTTTTTTGTTTTTTTGTATTTTATACAATAAATGAGAAACAAAATTTCAATGCATATTAAATTAATTTTTGATCGTATATTTACTCTGGAAATAATTGTAGGTGTAGTAGATTTATAGTGAAAGGAAAAAACAGTTGCTCAACTAATTTTTTTAAAAAAAACTAAAATATCAATAATAATGCTTAATTGAAAAGGTATGTGAATTCTAAATTGTTTGAAATAAACAACTTAAATTTTTTAAATTACAAAAAAATCTTTTAATATTCTTTTACCTTAAATTAAAAAAAAAAAAATGCTACTGATCCTGAATTTTAAAAAAAAGAATTATTTTTAGGTGCAGCCTTTGTAGGATGGTTTATGGGAAAGTTTTCATATAGATCTGTTTGTGAAGAAAAATTCCTAAAGTTGGAAAACAGTGCAGTGGGAGATGCAGTTAGGAAGAGAAGGGGTTATGTTTCAGAAACGTAAGCAGTGTTTTTGATTTATTGCATATTATGTAAATTCTGAATTTTAATATCTATAATATCACACTAATTTGTTATATTCTCTCCTCCCCTTCATTTTTAAAAAATATGCTTCTGAAATGTTAAAATGTTTGATTTCCTACAGGTAAAATCATTAATACATATGCAATATATTTACTACTGTTTTCTCAAGTTTTCACTTATTTTAACTTTTTTTCTATAAAATGTCAAACTTTAAGAATTATGTTAGTAAATTTAGAAATAATTAATATTAGTTCTTGAACATTAGAACTTTTTTCATATACTTTTTTTCCTTTAGGTTTGAAAGTGAAAGATCTCAAAAATTTCCTGATGAGGATTTAAATTCAAGAGATAATTATACTTCTTTTGGTAAAGATGATGACTTCCATTCAAGTTCTGGTTCCTTAAATTTGGATGTTGATAAAAATATTACTTATTCTGGATTAGATGATAGAGAGAGACCATCTACTGATAGTAAGAAGAAAATTATTTTTCATTACTTATTTTTGCTTAGTTTTCTTTCATGGTTAAGCAGTATAACCTATATATTTCAGTTTAAAATATCAAAAATGATCATTCTTAGAAAAAGATTTGATGTATAAAAATTTTAATACATATAAGAACAGTGAAATAATTTCTTTATACAAAAATACTGATGGTATATATTTCACAGAAATTCACTTCCAGAGAATAATTCATAAAATAATGAAAAGTTTGTATACGACAGGGGTCGGCAACCTTGTACCCATGGTGTGCCAAACCAATCTGTCAGTATGATTCAGGGTGCCACACAATAGGAAGTACTTGAAACAATTCGATTTCCTCGACAATACATTCAGATTTAGGGAATAGAGGTTAAGAATACAGATTTATAGTTTTATTATGCATTAACTATGCAGCATTTAAAGATATTTATTAACACTGGAATATATGTTCTTTATATATTCACCATCTGGGAAAAATTCTGCAAAAGCAGCTACACAATGAGTAATTACGAAACTATGTTTATCACTTTAGATTTTTTTTTTGGTTCCTATTGTTTGACAAAAGATGCTTCTTTTATATCCAATAATAGCTCTTTTTTATAACCATATTTTTTTATCCACAATCTTAAATGTGGGCTGATGTTTAATTTAAAAATGTCTTTGTACGTTTGACAGGTGACATTACATGCATACAGTACAATCTTTTTGTGTTATGAATCTATATTCATTAATCTGAAAGTCTTGAAAACTACAAACATCAAAGTTTCTTTTTAAGAAACCATTTGTATTAAATGTGAAGGTATGAATTGTCACAATAATTAAAGAAATAAAATGAAAGTTTTCACATTAAAACTAAGAACATGCCGTAAAACGATTAAAAATAGCTTATAGAACACAATGTGCATCAAATCAAACACTACTTTAAGTTGAAACCATACACAATATTTGTATATCATTGCTATGAACCAAAAGAAAGTTGAGAAAATTCTTGAGGTGCAAAATGGACAGACAAGTAGATTTTACTTTATGTGATAACTTTGTGGAGTGGTGTTGAGTGCCACTGAGAATTGTACCATGTACCACATCTAGCATGTGTGCCATAGGTTGCCGACTCTTGGTATAAGATTTTTCAAAATACATCCAAGCACTAATTAATATTTAGTCTGAAAAGTTCCTAATATTTTAACTTGATAATAAAAGTACTGGAGTATATGTTGGATTCATTTCAATTTTTTAAATAATCTATTACTGTATAATACATTTTTAACTCAATATGTTTATTACTTTTTATATATCCTATAATCTTGTAAGTGTATATGAATATAAAAAGCTAAAATGAGATTAGAAATGTGATAATTTACAATGGTGTAACACATAATACAATTCTAAATATTATTCCATTCATTTCTTTATGAAAATTACTATAGAAGCTACACATACAAATATTCTTTTATAGTTTTCTATTAAAATGACAACTGCATGCATATATATGGCTTTCTCCTTCACAGCTATGATTTGGAAATTCCTGTTACAACTTATGTGCAAATTTCCAAGTATAAACCAAGATATTTAATATGGTATTATTTAAGTTTGTAGCATTGATGCTCCTCAATACAAAAAATGTATTAAATTATTTTCAAACAACATGAATTCGAATTATACATGGAAGTTAACTACAATAGTTTATAATGCACTAATTTTTTTGTAGGAGAAAGCCTTAATTTTGATAATAAAGATGTGCCTAATAGACAATTTACTACCTACGAAGAATTGCGTAGGAGAAATAGAGAAGAATATGAAAGGCAACATAGTCATCCACAACAAAAATCAGAACCTTCTCAAACTCCAGTTGTTCTTCCCAAACAATGGAATCAACTTAATGAACCTCCTAAACGATTTACTTCTAGCCAATATGAAGGTAGCCCTACATTCTTTATTTTAAATGCATTACATACTGTTTTTTTATTTAAATGCATCCTAATTTTTAAGAGTAAATTTGTAATACAAAGTTGTTTTTTTTAGTTGTAATCAAATTTATTCAGTAAATTTTGCTTTAAAAATCTTCTGGTTATAGTTTATGTTCAAGTTATATAATATTACATTTTATTTATAGGAGGATCCAAGAATAAATATGGTGATACCTGGGATAATCCAAAATTTCAGTAATAGAACACATATGAAAGAAATTAAAATTGGCTGATGAATTTAGTAAAAAATAAATATGAGTGAAAGTTTGCTTGATTAGTTTGGAGAATTAATTGTTAAAAAATTGAAATATGGTTTATTAAAATAAAACATTTTTATATAAATTTAATTTGTGTACATCTTTTTTTTAAACATTAAGTTACATATATAAATATTTCTAAAATGAAGTAAAACATATATTTGTACAGTGTTTAAAAAAATTATTAATAAAAGATTAGGTAATATGTTTTCATCTCAAATTCCTCTTAAATAGCATTAAGATAACATATAAAATTATTTAAAACTGTTCAAATAGATAGGGGTAGATTTTGTAGGAGATAGATTAAATGAATGATAGGATATATCTCTATAAATTATTAGGAAATTTTTTTTAATGTAATACTGAAAAAATAATAAAAATTATAACAAAAACATGTATATTTTTTTTAAAAAAAAAACTTTAAGTAAAAATTTTTAGCTTTTTTAATGTAATTACAGTAGTTGACTCATGTAAGAATGAAAAAAATATTTTTAACATAAAAGCTATAGAAAATACCGCCTGGAATAATAGTCTAACCAGTTTACTGATGATTGAATACTCATGGTATGATCAATTTATAGAATGATATTCATGTTTTAATATTTCTCTCTCAAGGTCAATAAATAGTCAACTAAGGCTGTAAAATGAGAATTAAAATTTTTTTTTGTAAAAAAACTGTTATTGGACCCATATTTTTCTTGTATTGTTTTTTTCTATGTGAGTGTTATTAAAATGAGTTCAATAACTAAAGTATATTCCAAATATTTTCTCTTTTGTGCATTGCTCATTTTCAGAGAAGTTTTGTCTCAATGAATCTATATCTTATTGTATAAATTCTTTTAACTATCCAATTCAGTGTTTCTTGGACTTTTTTCTAGATACACATCTTGGTGGACAACTGAGATTTAATATGTTAAATTCTGATTTTCTAACATTAAAATTACAGAACATACAGAATTTGTGACTTTGTGTTAAGAAAAATAAATTTGTGTGCAACTAAAATCATGAAATAAAATTGATATAATTGCCAAATTTCAAAACTGTTATTTAAAAAACTGTATGCTTTATCTTATTTTTGAAAGAAAAAATATCAGGCAGTTTTAATTTACTTGAAAACTTTTTCTTAATATACGTGTGGAACAATCATTTCTATGATTACATTAACAAAAAAAAAGTTCCAGTGAAAGTGTTTATATTAAGATAATAATAGTGAAAACAGTATGAAGTAGAATTAATTTGTATGAGAACATATGAACAATACTGTGAATATACTGCTTGAAATTTTAATACTTTGCAAAACAAATGAAATGTTGAGACAACAGTCACTTATCAAGAGATGCTAGGCATATTTTACAGAAAAATAAATGCCAATTGGACTTAATAAAAAACTTTTAAAAAGTTGACCATATTTTAAAAGTTGAATGAACAAATTGAAAAAATTTCTAGAATGAGTTCTTTTGATTCCTGCATTTTCCCCAAATTTTCAATTATCAAACTCAGCCTAAATAATAATTTATTTGGGGGAGGAGATTTCCATTTCAATTTCTTATTTGAGTTTTGAATTTTTAAAAATGTATTTCTTACCAGCAAAATTAGGTGTTTATCTTGCTAACAATAAACCCAGAATATACTCATTTTAATGATTAAAATTTTTTGTATTCAATTTGTTTTACACATGTCAGAATAAATCAAACCATGCAGATTAAAAAATTAGTTAAACTCAGAAGGGTTCTTCAAAATTTAAAAAAAATAATAATCTTCAAAAATTAAAAGAAAAATCTGAAACAATTCCGTAATTTTGTTTGAAATTTTATACAGAAAAACAATGTCTTTATTTATATAAAATAATTATATACAATGTAATTTTTTCTTTTGCTTGGTGCTTAACTTCTAATTTGTATATTTCAAACTTAAGTGATAAATTTCTCAAGTTTTTGAAAAAATTGAAAGGAATTATTATAATTTTGATTCATTGTTTAGTTTCATTATTTTTTCAAATTCTTAAATATTGACATTAAATACATAATAACTATTATAAGGATTAATCTTATGTTTTTTTCTCAGTAAAGTTAATAGCATGTTATTGGTGAGTGACACAGTTTTTGAATTATACACCATCTTGCTATATAATGCCACCATAAAAATATATCAACACAAATTAATCCATTATGATTTTTTAAAACAATTTCTAGAATTACAAGAGCAATTGTGTGTTAAGCATTGAAAAATAACTAGATATTAACTAATATTTTTGGAAATGTTTCTCAAAAAAAAAAAAAAAATCGAATCTTACAATATGCAGTAATTTGCTTAAAATATTTTTCAAAAGAATCACAAGATGCAATAAGTTGCATTGATCACAGATATTAGAAACACAGTAAAAAAATATTGGTAGGAACCATTTCTTTTCTTAGTGGGGGATATGTTTTTAAGACAGTCTCATTAGAGATTGAAATCTGGGAAGAGGAATCAGATGGCTGCAAAAACTTTTCTTTTCAATTATTACCGGGGGAAAAAGTAATTGTTCGGAAGCAAGTCCCTTCTGAAAACTTTCCTAAATAAATAATTCTAATTAACAATTGTTTTTAAACGACAAGCGCTTTTTTCTTCTCAGAACAGTAAGCATGTTTGTTGCTATATTTCAGTTTTATCAAACCAGATATCTTTTTTTGTTATAAAGCTGCCAAGAGAAAGAAAATTGTCTTGGTTTTCTCATATGGTAGTAGTTTTTATTGTTATATGAACAATAGGAGGACTTTTGCATTTGTTTTAGGTTGGTTTCATTTTGAGTTGTCTACATACCTCTTGGGAAGCCTTAGGTACAGAAGTGTACAAGTATCAGAGTTTCATAAACATTTATTAATTAAAATTCCGGATAATATGTGGGGTTATATATTATCAGTTTTAGAACTTCAGGCCAGAATAACCTGCTGTGTAGCTTGATGCACGTTAAATATGTTAAGGCTCAAACACTCTGCTGTTGGTGTGGTGTGGAAGTTAGAACAGAGGAGTGCCATCCTTGTCACTTGACCATGGTTCAAAATTACTAGGCCATCGCTAACAGACCTCATGCAGATTTTTTGTGCAATGTAACTCAAACTCTTAACTAACCAGGCTTGAATAGAAAAAATTCCATCATGATTCACAAAAGCGGCATCAAAAATATGAAATTTAATGATTATATAAATAGAATATATACAATCGGTGGGAGGAGCATAAAATCATTAAGATGGTATATTGCCAAAAGTATGTAAAAAAAAATAAAATTTTTTTATTACGATACATTTCTTAAATTATTCTTTTGCATATTTTTGAGTTTAGGCATATTACATGTCAAAAACATTTATTGAGAATTTTTTCAACATTCTGTTACGAGCTAGAATGCATAACTATTTATTTTTTTCTGAGCAATATTTGGACATTTTCAAGTTTTACAGTTTCCTTTGGGATTAAGTAAAGCAAATACAATTTTTCAAAAATCCTTTTTTACAATGATTTCTTCAGAAAAGTAAAATGATACAAAAATCAAAAGATTTTTAGAAATGTAATTGGTTTCAGAACTGCACTGAGAAAAAGCAAGAATGGAAGCCAAAACATTCCATTTTACAGTCTTGTTTTACAAAAATTATATATAGCAATGTAAATTCAAGATTATTGCACAATACTCTCATACAATGAACTGTTTTATACATTATGATGACAAATGCCACAAATTTTCTGCTACAAATTTAGCAAAAAATGAAATTAATAAAATTGTGAGAGAAGCTTGCTTTAAATAATATCCATTTTAAAGATGGGTAAATTTTTTTAAAGAGTAAACCAAAATTAAAAGAAATTTAGGTGTTCCAAAATATTTTTTCATAAAATACAACGAATTCAAAAATAGTATACATATGTATAATATATTTTAATATATGAACTTGATGAACGATGCTGTGACTGTGAAGAACCTCATAATCGAGTTTGTAATAATCCAATGCGAACTCTTCTAAACATGATGTATCGGATTTAGAAAATTTGATTTGTTAAAAAACTAGTAGAATTCTAATTTGGGGACACTGAGGAACCACTGTTTGAGGTCACTGTCTTTTGTAACTCAATTAATTCCAGATACAAATCCATTCTTTCTTCCCAGTCCACACTGAAAGACAAGCTAGAAACATCCAATTCTTCATGAATGGCATTAAAATCTGTTAAAATTCAAGATGGAAATTTTCACAAATCATCTTCATATCTTTTGTCTTTATTGGGGCTAAAAAAAGGCCATGCTATCACTTTCAACATTTCACACTATACAGACCACTATTTGTTATGAAAGAATGTGTGACACCATCTCATATTTCAGCTCCCAAACATTTAAAGTTGTGTCCTTTAAAGTTTTGCTTTATTTTACTGCAATACAGCACATCAGGGTATTCAGATTGCATGGATTCAGGAAAATCTTGAAATTATTTGAGTGAAAAGGCCTACAAAATTGAAAAGCATTTTGAAGCTTCCCAATTACATTCATTAAAGGTTTTATATTCAAGTTTTACACAGGACATCTTGATGTGTAATGCAATATAGAAAGATATTTCAGATGTACACTTAAACCTGTTTTTGTGCGGTGGATAGGGACTGCATAAAAAAAAATTGCACAAAACTTCACGAATAGCTATAAAATATAGTTTTCGGAACACAATTAAAAAAAATTTTATGCGGTGAATAGGGACCGCATAAAAAAAGTCTCACGTTTAAAATAACTCAAAACCTTACGAAATAACTAGTACATACCTGGAGTTTCGCCAAACGTTTTGGAATCTGATTTAAAAAATACACTTGCGAACATTTTTAAATATTTTATTTACATATTATGTGATTATTTTACACATACAAAACTTTTCAAAACGTATAAACATTATCCTTCGCAGTCTGACAATTTACGCAAACTTTCCTGTGATAAACTGGTTCAAAATTGCTTTCGTCACTTGAAGATACTATTCGGAAAAATAACGTATTAATATAGTATAGATTTGGTCTCATCCCCTGGGTCGTGTTATAGGAAGGATAATATATGAATATTATATATTGCTAATATGCTATTAGTATATTAATTAT
Organism: Trichonephila clavata; assembly: GCA_019973975.1. Classification (NCBI taxonomy): domain Eukaryota; kingdom Metazoa; phylum Arthropoda; class Arachnida; order Araneae; family Nephilidae; genus Trichonephila; species Trichonephila clavata. Next base: position 29,492 of record BMAO01015884.1, read on the forward strand.
ATATATTTTTTCAACTGGGATGTTTATTTGCGATCAATGCATTTTTGTTTTGCTACGCAAGAATTCTATCGTAGAATAGTATGCTGTGGTTTACCTATTTACATGGAAATTCTTGTAATTTGCTGACGAAATACTTATGTATTGTGTTGAAATACATTCGCATATGAGTCAGAGAAAGCTTGCCTATGACATAATTATTTTGTATTTTTTTAAATGTCGAATAGAGAGTTTTGAAAATGGACTACTCATATAAAAAATCGAAAAAACAAAATGATCGATCAATCCTACTGATTTTTTCATTGATAACTTCGTCAATTATGTTCAATTTGATTGAAATTTTTATTTACCGCACACAAAAAAAATCGCACAAAAACAGGTTTGAGTGTATTTTTATTGAAGATTCAAATATATTTAATCCGTTCTTTTCTTTGGGCTGTATTGTTCGTGATATAGCAAATGTTTGTAATGGATACTTTTAAAGTTGGCAATTTTCCAGAAATTCATGAAAAATACCAAACCAACCCAGTTATTTTTGCTTTTAACAACCACATACATGCTAGTTTCAGGGTAATAATAGTTTCCATTAACTAATTTTATAAATATTATTAGCCGAGTAATATAACTTACAACAGTGCTTTCATTCATAGTGATGGAGTAGAAATTAAATTTACCAATCTTTGACTCCAAGAGTTAAGTGAAATGTTTAATCATGGTTTCAACTCAACAAGGCATAGTTTTTATAGATGAGCTTCTAATTCGAGAATCTCTTTTCCAGTCAGGACATACAACATCACAAATTTGGAGTATATCGTCTTTGAAAAATTTCTCACCAGAGACAATTGTTTTTTCTATCAATAATATAAACTACAAAATAACTTGCCCATGTAGATGCTTTCTGAGAATAATTTGTATTTTAAAAAAATTTACTGACCTAGTAACTTTCTGGAAATTTTCTGCTTTTCCTATCTTTTTATATTTGGACATTACTTTCTAATAAGAATTTTTATGCTTAGAAATGAAGTTCTTTGAATTTAATTTAAATTTTGAGTATTTTTGTGGACATTGGTTTATCCATTAAAATTGTGAAAAAGCATTCCCAAGACCATTTATCTTTGGAAACCTGTCTATTAATAAACATTTTAGTAGACATTTTGAAATTGAAATATTTTATGAATATTTATCATTTTAACAAGAATTAGTATGAGAGTATCAGCATTCAGTACTCATGAAGGTGGAATACATTGATCTGTCTTGCTGTCTCTCCTTTCAGTGATAGGTTTTGGATCTTTGTGCCATTTCCAAATTGACTTTTTTTTTTGCCCTGAAGGAGCAAAGTTTCTATTTTAAAAATGATACTGATCACTAATTGGACATCTTCCCTAGGGATATAAATACATAAGAATGGGGAATTCTAGAAAAGAGAGAGAGAGTACGATCTATCTATATATATATATTCCCACTCATTGTGGGTAAGTAACTAATGTTAGTTCATCGCTCAAACAATATAATGCACTGATTTCACTTGCCTAAGAATTTATTCAACAATGTTCAGCTCTGAAGAACTAACTAGTAAGACAGAGTTTGGATGTACTTTATAATCCTTTATTATTGGTAAGCACATATTCTGATTCTTGAAAACTCTAGTTTTTAAATAAATTATCAACTATAATTTGCATATGCAAAAATATTTACATTTCTAAGAAAATCATAATGGTTTTTGAAAATGGAACATGCCCATAGATAAATTTTAAAAAATAATCAACACTTTACTAATTTTTCAAAATCTATGGCAGATTGTAAAAATATCATCACTGACCTATCAGACCATATTTTATTTTTTTAACAATACTGTAATCAAAATATTTGACTCTGAAGTAAAAAACTTAATGCTTTTATTTTATAAGACATTGATTATAAAAGTTAGTGATCCATGATTTAAAAACAAGTAGCATCAAAAACGATAATTTAATTAGGTTTATTCAGCCAAATAATACAATTTTGAACTTAAATAGCATTTGATTACTTTTGTTTCAAGTAAGGATACTTAAAATATGTTTTTAAAAATAATTAACTTCGGAAGATCAAGGCACACAAAATGATTAGTGACATCTGCCTGATAATAAGTAGGTATTATTTGTTGAATAGCAGCAAATTATTAGCAATAGTTGATTTTTGCAGTTTAGTGTTATAATTAATCACACAACAGTCAGTTATTATTGGAAAATATATAACTATTCAAAATCAGGAAGTTACCAAGTTTCTTGAAATTTTTAATAAAACAACTATTCTCTAATAATTTTTTTATTATGCAAAGAAATATGTAAATCTAGTTTCGTCAAAATCTTTCTTATTTTGTATGCATAATTTGAATAAACCAAAGAAGAGGTCCATGTTTACAGTATTATTTACGTACGAAATCCGAGAATTTTAAGCATCAGATCAGGAACACAATGAAAATCGACTGACGGGAAAATATGTGAAGATGGAAATAAATTCATTTCCGATATATATTTAGCTGCGCATCAAGAAATTTTTAACAGAAAAAACCAACTTACTGTTACATATGTGTTGTCAATCATTTTGCAATGGTTGCAGTATTCAAGTATTATATTCGACGTTTAAAGATACCATTGTTTAACACAAATTGAACCAAAGGAAATTTTAAAGTATAGTTTACATTTAAAAGTTTACTTTTTACTTATTTCGAAGCCTCCGTGGCGCAATCGGCTAGCGCGTTCGGCTGTTAACCGAAAGGTTGGTGGTTCGAGCCCACCCGGGGGCGTGTATCTTTTTTCATGCTGTTTTATTTAATCTTTAATTATGAAGTAACTGCAAGTTCTAGAAAGAAAACATGCACATTTTCAAAAATGCAATTGCCCGTCTGTCAGTTTTTTAACATTTTGACAGACAGGAAGAATTTTTTTCCAATTATTTTAAAATTAAAAACTAAATTTTTGTTTCCGTAAGTTTTTTGCATTATAACTATAGAAAATAGCAGATATATAAGTTCTTATTTGTTTCAATCATATGATGTATGATAGAAATATACTTATTACGAATTCAGAAGAAATAGATTAATAAGCAATTCTAAAATAAAAACAATTAACGGATAAGCCAAAACTTGGATTAAGAAGAAAGAGGTACAAAAATTAAAATAAAGTTAAATTTCTTTCACATTAGTTACAAACACACATACATGTATAAAATTCGATATTATTATTTCACAACATTGTAATTTTATAAGAAAGAGATATTGAATTCTTCTTCCAATAGATGGCGACATGAGAAATTAGTTAACTGTTCAAATTTTCCATTATTTCAAAATATAAAATAAACAGATTGAAAAGTTCTCTGCTCATGTTCTTTGCGTTAATGTTATCCCGAATGATAGCGCTAAATTATTTTGTCATCAATATTTATAATAAATATTTATACGAAAAATTCTAATAAATTATATTTTCGAGACCAACAGCTAGCTTACAACTAAACTTGTGAATAAATCCTAAGATTTTATTTCACAATATCTGTAGTCGATTTATTCGTGCAAAATCTTTTAGGAAATAATTTTTTTTGATATTATTTATCTGAAATTCTTTTATTCAACTTCAACTGAAATGGGATGTGATGGTGGCACGATTCCACGACGGGATGAACTAGTTCGTACTAAAAAGAAGCCAGAGCAAAAAGATAAAAATGCAGAGACTGTTGCTAAATGGAAACATTGTGCTATTTCTCAGGATCCATTGAGAAAACCTATTGTTGCATGTGAATTAGGAAATTTATACAATAAAGAAGCTGTTATTGAACATATCCTCAATAAAGGCGCTGCTGCATCGTCAACAAACGCCAGCCACATAACCAAATTGTCTGATGTTAAAGAGCTGAATTTAACTGAAAAACCCGATTTTCAAAATAAAAATCTCAAAGGGCATGAGTATGTTGATTTTAATGATTCAAGATACATATGCCCAGTGACTGGATTGGATATGAATGGTAAGCAGAAATTTTATTTCGTTTGGGAATGCGGATGTGTTTTCTCAGAGAGAGCTGTCAAAGAAGTAAAGTCTGAAGCATGCCACAAGTGTGGCAAGCCTTATGATCAGAATAATATCATTGTTATCAATGGAACAGATGAAGAAATGGAAGTCTTGAGAGAGAAGATGACTGAAAGAAGGCGTTTAACAAAATTGGCAAAGAAAAAGAAACGAGCTGCAGCCACAGAAACTTCAGATGAATCTTCTGAAAAGAAAATCAAAATAGAACCCGGAGAGCCTTCAACTAGTTCGCAGACTGCTCTTGATGTTAAGTCCATCAATGGTAAAGTGCAACTGAATGGAAAACTCAATCTGAAATCCGACTTGAAATCGGATGCAGTCCGTAATTTAAAGAACGAGACCCAGCCAAATGGTAAATTACTGTCTAAAACTGCTGTGGTTCTACCTGAAAAGGCACAGAAGAATTACAGCATTGCTAAAGATCCCAATGCTACTGCTGCTTACAAATCATTGTTTACAAGTCATAAAAATGCACAGAAGCAAGAAAAAGCTCATTGGGTCACTCATAATCCTTTATATTACTGAACAAGACTTTCTGAAGGATAGGAAAGTTTTTATTCATGGATCTTAAGAAGAAATGCATTGTTTGAGAAGCATTTTGACATTCATTTAAAAACTTGGATATGGTATACAGCTGGTTGTCAGATAAGATTTATTATTTGTACATATTTTCCTAAGTGATTTGAATTTCAGATAAAATTTCATTATTTTTTTATATTTTGGACTTTTAATTTTATTTAGTATGACTATCATCAGTAACCAATTCTTATTTTGTCTTAATAACAATATGCCGAATCTTTGTAGACTTATACAAATTGTTATATTTAATGTGAAATTTAAGTTATAGAGTACAGAACACATGGAATTAATTTTGAATTTCAAATTCTATGCAATTTTGAATAATTATAAGCTATAGAGCATAAGAAATCAAAATCTCATAGGTTCTGAAAAGCTATGTAATGATTAACCATTCTCATATTATTCATGTAATAAGTGGCTGCAAAACCTTGAAAGAAAGGATGTATAGCTCTAACCTGGTTATATATGAATTTTCAATAAAAAATTCTTATTGAAGTCTTTCTCAAAAATTAGGCAGTAACTATAATTAAAAGCTAATTAATGCTGTTAAATATTAAATTGGGCTCTTCATCTTTTTTCTAATACTTCTGATAATGTTTAATGAATTGTACAGGGTTGTTTTTATTCTTACATTTAAGATTAGTAACGTCCTTGATGAGCCCTCTGATTTTTTTTTTTGTTTTTTTGGTGCAAAGGAAATCATGTCTTTGAAACCATAGAAAACAAAAAAATGTGCAATTTCCAAATGGTGACAGGGGAAGAAATGCATATTTTAGGAAGATTTAAGTAATTGTGTTAAAATTATGAATATTTAAACTATTTTGAAAATCATCTCACCTATTTTGACTCAATAATCCCATTTACTGTAGCAGTCATGCTAATCTCATGCAAAAAAGGTATACCAGTCCATCAGGGTAAACTTGTTACTTTTCAAATTATTGGTAAAATCCTAGTTTAATTGCCTGATTTTTTTTGATGTGTAACATCTTTACTCTCGGTTGCTGGATATTTGTTGGAGTGATTTCGTGAAAAGGGACGGAAATGCGTAACAGGAAGTCCGGGGAAGCGCGTGCTGTTTGATTTGACCAATTCAGCACCTTGGGAGTGTCTCTTTGCTAGCCTCATCTCGGGGTCCAACTGTAATAGCAATTAGGGTCCCGTAGACTGAAATCTCAACTCTAAAACGATGAAAGCGCCCTCTTTTGGGAGGGGGAATATGCGTTTCTAAAGGAATGGCCAAGTACTCATGCAGTACTGGTCTTGAAGATCGAAGGTAAATAGTTCCTTCAAAAAAGATAAATTATATGCCTTTTTTTTCCTTAATTTTCTCGACTTTGAAATAAACATTTTTTTCCATGCTATTATTTTTCCAAATTTGCGTTTACTTTATTCCATTTTCTGATGATTATGTTCTGACAGCTGTCTTGATGAAAGAAAATGGCATTACAGAATCATACAAGCCTCTTCTACAACAGTTGAGAGAGATATTCTGTTTGTTTCCAAGTGCAATTCGAGCTTCAGACAGGACCCCCCCCCCCTCTTTCCCATTCTATTTTTGTTTTTGGAGGGTCCAGTTTACAACCAGCTTTAAGACTATTTATTGACAACTGACCCCTCTTTTACTGCCTAATCCATAGTTCACATACATAAAAACTGGCGGACATTCAGGTTATACAAAGAAACTGCTTTTTTTACGCTGTTTCGTTTCTGTCGGAGGAACATCAGTTTTTCATTTGTTAGATCTACAATGATAATTAAATTTCTTCAATGAGTATGAAATAAGGAATATTCCAAATTTTGTACAGTAATTCATTTTATAAAAATATCAGTTTTAGTTAAGACAGAAACCTTTATACATATATATTTATTCAAAACTGTTTTCTGTGATATTTCTCAATATTAAATTGCATCAAAATCCTTTTTTAAACAGTTTAAGGACAATAGAAATTTATAAAAATGGAATGAATAGTGTAATGTGATTTAAATTATTCTCTTTCCTGAAATATTTCAAAACAGTCCTTTATTTCCGATTCAGTTCAATAGTTTTATTTAAAAACGTTTTAAGACATGTAACAAAAAAAAAAATCTTATATAAATTTAATAAAGTACAGTGGCGTAACTACCAATGGGCTAGGTGGTGCCGTGCACCGGGGCCCTCGCGCCTTGATCACCAAGCAAGTCGAACTTGTGATAATTTCTCCCATAATTGAGATATAAATATAAAAGATTATTACATAGCTCTGGGTATTGTTAGTCAATATATTGGGGACATATGTGCGGCAGAATGCTTATTTGAAAATGGACAAACAGTCATTTTGGTCGTCGCATTTATTTCTCTGAATCTAACAGTTAAAAAAATTAAAGACTTCCTGCATTTTGCACTTTTACAGTATTCCGAAGGTGTGGTTCTGCTCTTCTTTTAAAAAAAAACTATCACTCGATTCTCATGATTTTGAGTGGCGATTTTAACGGAAACTTCAGTTTGCCAGAAGCTGAGCCACTCATAGCTTTTCGGAAAGATGAACTCAAGCTCGAAATGAACAAATCGAAATGTTTCGACAACTAACAATGGTACTGTTATTGACGCCATTTTTCAACGATTTTTAAATACTTTGAAATCACAAGTATATGTGTCATACTTTAGTTTTCATAAATCTATTGTCTCTGCTCTTCCCCAAATTGAACAAGAATAAATATTTGTTAAAAACTGCATTACTCCTTGTGTTAATTAAATAAAATTTTCATTAAAGATATAATTATTCGATAGAAAATTATTTCCAGTCATACCAGATTCATTTTTTTCAGGATTAAAGTCACTATTGCGTATTTACCACAATAACAAGTCAGATGTTACACATCATATGCGACTACTGTAAGACTGTTTTTTTTTTTGCCACCAAAGGAAGTACTGTGTTTTTAAAATAGCTACCAAGAGGAAAAAACATTGTTTCTAAAATGCAACAGGGAAGGGGAGACTTTGGAAATGCATGCTTTAGGTTGATTTATATAAACATATCTCCCTTTCTCACTAACAAATGTGAATTCTGCTCACATTTCGGGCATCATATCGCAGAACTATCAATCCTTCATTAGTTCCCCAAGCAATCACTTCTTTTTTTGCCTCTCATTCAAGTGTAGAAAAGTCCACTCATCACTACACTTTCAACCATTTTTTCCCTACCATTTTGAAAAATCCATCAAATTAATTTATCAAATGGACTGTTGAGTTAAAACAGAAAAACAATAGTCCTGTCAGAAAAACAATAGGAAATGTTGGTTCTAATAGGATTGCCATTTCCTGTTGATTGGCAGAATTGCCAAAATGGTATCTAACCCAAATCATTCCCTTATCGATCTACCAAACCGATATCTTGCAAGATATTACATATGCTCAAGTTGCTAACACTAAACCATAGGCTTTCCTTATGCATACATCGTGACAATAATCTTTCCTCCGACTATGACAACACCATTTATAACCATCAATTGCTTACCATTTCTCAAATGCAAATTTTACAATTTAGGCATTCATCTCTTCTTTCTTGTCTGCTGCAATCTAATGCTTAAAACAAATTGGTGTTGGTTGTAAACCAAACTTTCAAAGTGTTGGAAGAGAAACGGACCATTGTCCAAAACACTAATGCAGGTAGGATTATATTTTCCTTTTAGTTGGCAAGGCTACCAACTTGGTTCTTAAATTTTGCCGAATCAGGGGGTTCTACTAGGATCTACCAAAATAATTTTTTGTTTTAAACTTTGCAATATATTGTTTGGATATTCATGTAAATTTAATCTTAAGAATTATTTCATGGACATATCTGTAAAATAAAACATGATGAAAAGTTTTGTGTTATATATAGATTCCTTCATTTTAGTAATCCTTGTATTCTCTTTATGATTAAGAATGAAGATTTGTAAAATCTATAGTTAATTATAAAATACTTAAGCTAAGCTATTGTTATGTAATCTAAATACAAGTGAGTTAATCTTATTTCAATGTTCTTGTTTAAACACTGGTAATACATCAAATCTGTTCTGCTTAAAAGAATATAGGTGGCTTTAATTTTAAAATGGTTCAAATTTAACTTTCATTTAAATAAATAGTGTTTGTAAAGCCAGTACTGAATACTTAAATTGCCGATAAATGCATTAAATAGAATTCTTAGATTTGTAAAAGGAAAGTGAAAAAAAAATTACATTTTTCTCTTATAATTAACAATATTTATATAATTTATTGCTGAAAGCAGGACTCAGAATTTCAAAAAGTGTATGTATAAAAACTAGAGGAATAGCATATTTTCTTATGCCAAGAAATAAAGTTTTCACTATGATTTTTTTAAAAATAAAATAAGAAAATATTTCAAAAATTCACGTAAGCTATTTCTCTACATGCAGAGTAAAAATGTGTGGAAGGATTTAATTTTTTTGAATTCTGAATATATTCAACAATTTTTAAATAATTCAATATCATTTTGTGTGTGTGTATATACGATTTAATTTAGTAATCTATTTTCATATTAAAAAGTGTACATAATGTTTGAACTGAAAACATTTACAGAATATTATGCATAATCAGTTAATACTGATTTTAATTTACCTTGTTTATGTCAATTCAAAAGGAATTGAAAACACACTGATATTTCATAGTAAATTTAAAATGCAGTCATCCAAATTTCTTTTAAAAAAATAACATTTTAACTTGATAGAAATAAGAAATTTTATAATTTAAAATTTGAATTAATATTTTTGAATAGCATGAAATCCATTATTATTTCTCTAGTTTTACTTTCTATTTGAAAGCTTTTTATATAAAGGACACATGATGAAACAAAAGAGTAGGAGTAATATTCATTCACTGAATATCTTGTTTTCTGTTACTGGAGCAAAGATATAGTTTTCAAGAAATAATTGATGGAATTTTTATTTTTAAATGTATGCATTTTCATGAAGTCGTACACTTAAAAATGAAAAAGTTGTCTTTTCATCCTAATAAAATTTGTACTGTATAATTTTTTACATTACTTGAAACATTTTGCATGGTTATGATGTATCAAAACTATTTCTTTACATCACAATATCCCATAAAGAATGTTACTTGTTCATTCACATTTTCTAAAATAATTCAAGAAAAAACAATTTTGTAGCAAAATCTTTTCTCTTTGTAATAAATCTTATTTTACATTATTGTATACTTAATTTTCATCAAATATTGGAACAATTTATATGATAAATATTGTTATCAATAAGAAGTCATAAAATTTTTAAAAAAATAATCCCAATTTTTATTTTTATGTACCCCATTTCCAATAATAATTTGTATAAAAATATGATAGCCAATCAGATCTTCAGATAAATCTTGAAAGATTTAATTATTTTCTTGCAGTTTCATAATTGGCGATGAACCAATCAACAGACTCCTTGACCGCTAGAAAGGAAGAAAAGAAAGATTTTTAAATAACATCACATCAAATGAAAGACAACTGACACAAATATAAAATTCTAATTATTAAATTAATTTCATATATTATAAATTGAAAAATACTCCTTAATATAATTTGAAGAGACTGGAATCAAAGAATTTGTCTCTGACAATTTATACATTTAAATTTACTAACCAATTAATTTTTTTATGAAGAAAATAATTAAAAAAAAGAAAAGGTAATTTTTACAGATAAAAAAAAAACAGTATAAAATCCAATTTAATAAAATTCCTAATATACGAAAAAATACAGTATGTCAAATATATTTACTGTTTTAAGGTTTGATTTTTTTTAAATCAAGAACTTTTAAAGTATTTCTACTTGACACATTAATGTTTTAATACACGTATACCTTCTTTGAAAGGAGTGAAAACAAAGTCTGGTTTATACTTTCTCAGCTTTTCATTGCTAGCCGTCTTTTTATGCTGCCCATCCGATTTAGTAGTATCAAACTAGAGATTTCAATTAAGGATACATACACAAATTGCAATGCTTAAATTAACATTTTAAGAAGATTAAAGAAAAACCTTAAATTATTTATGACTAAGAAGATAATAAATAAATGGCAATATTTAGTTTCTTGGAATTAAGGAAAGAAAATAGATGCATTGGCAATTTCTGTTTATAGATCATAAGTAATTCAAAATTCACTGGGATTAATTTTTTACATTTTTACTAAAAAATTAAGAAAAATAGACATTTATAATAAATATTAATGTTAAAAATAGATTAAAAAAATTAATTTTTATTACTATTTAATTGGATTAATTTCTAAACTACACATTAATATATTTTGTAATATTTACAAATGTTTTACCAATTTTCAATTTAAGTTAATGGTAGTTTGTACCTAAAAGTAAATACCTAATCAGCATTTGTTTAAGTGCTAAATTCTTGTAACCACTTCACATGAATTTTTTTTTCTTTGCAGAATTCAAAAGTTTTTTT
>BMAO01015885.1:0-16604 GCA_019973975.1 Trichonephila clavata
AATTTTCAAGCAGGGAGGTGAAGTAGTTTAAAAACGAAAATATTTATCTAGTACGCCACTAAATCCCCCGCAACGCCATTTAGAGGTCTGTTTTCACAAAAACCTTCTTATAGCTGATCTCTACTCTATAAAAGAAATCTACTTATCAAATATAAAGACTGTGCGTCTAATAGTTTAAAAATGAAAATAATTATCTATAACGCCCTTAAGTCCCGCAACGCCACTTGAGGGCAATTTTCACGAAACCCATTTTGTAGCGTATCTCTACCCTATGAGAGGAATCTACTTACTAAGTTTCAAGACTGTACGTCTAATAACTTAAAAATCGGAATTTCTAACGCCCCTTAAACCCCCGCCCCCACAAACAATTGCTGCTAATTTGAAATTACAAACAGACACTTCAATTTTATTTATTTGTATAGATATAGATTGGGATTATAATAACTATTGTTTAAATGTGACTAAAAATGTAAATAAAAAAAAAAAGAAAGGATTAAAACTAACCGTAAAACCTATCAATTTATTGTTTCTTGCATTGCTTTTTGCTTATGAAGCCTTGTTTATTATTTTTAAAAGTGCATCCGAAACAGCCGATGCTCTACTTAACTGAACAGTGAGATAACTATCATAAAAAAAAAAAATTATGGCACGTGTCAGCGTATTATCATGTGCGCGTAACACTATTATGTCTCATGAAGAGCATCGGTCGCCAGTAACCAAAACAACGAATTCATTAGCTCAGCTTGGCGTTCATCTTGGCATTCAGTTTCTCGTTCACCCGTATAGTTTCCGTTCCCGTAAGAATACGGGAATAAAATATAGCCTATGTTACTCCCCGTTAATGTAGCTTTCCATTAGTGAAAGAATTTTTAAAATCGCACCAGCCGTTTCCGAGATTAGCCAAAACAAACAGACAGACAAAATTTAAAAAATTGTTTTTTTTTTTATTGAGTACCGTATATACTTTTAGTGCATTAAGTAAAAAGCTGCTAATTTGAAATTACAAACAGACACTTCAATTTTATTTATTTGTATAGATAAAACTTTACATAAATGGAGGAAAATAATTTTTTGAATTATAACTTCAAAATTTGTGGAACTGAAAGATATTCCAAAGTATATAAGGGAAAAAGCAGATATATATCAGGAAAGTGATAACTTCAGTGATAAGAATGCTGAAGTAAATATATCAATGAGTCAAAAACATATATCTGAAACTAAATAATAACAGTTCGGCAGGACTCTTCAAGGAAATACACACCATTATCAACAGTGTTTGGACACGGAAAAAATGTCCATTGAATGAGAAGATGATTCTATTTGTTTAATATACAAGAAAGGAGACAAGCTAGACTGTAAGAATTACAGAGGAATTACTCTCTTAAACACATAAAAGATTCTCAAACATCCTGACAGAATGACTCAGAGTAATTAGGGAATACCAGTGTGGATTTCAAAAGGGAAGATCAAAACTACAGATCAAATACACAGTATTAGACAAATACTTGAGAATATAATACAGATACTTATCTATCATTGACTTTAGAACAGCTTACAATAGCATTATTAGAGAGAAATTGTATGAGGCGATGTTGGAGTTGGGAATCCCTAAATAATTGGTTAACCTGATAAGAATGACACTCAACAAAGTTGGGATCAGAAGTATCAGATGCATTCTATACTGAAAAGGGACTGAAACAAGGAGACTACCTGTTGTGTCATCTGTTTAACATAGCACTAGAGACTCTGGTATACAAACTCTGAAAATAATTTTTGTTAAATCCATGCAACTGTTAGCATTTGCAGATGATATTGATATCCTGGTAAGAACTAAGGCAGCTATAGCAGAGGCTTTCAATGCACTCTAAGACAGCAGCAAAATACATAGGATTAATGGTCAATGAAGAAAAAACTAAATTCATAGCAATAACACACAAACAGAATCTTAAATCTACAAATGCTGAAAATTAATGAATATGTATTTGAACAAGCGACTCAATTTAAATACTTGTGAACAAAGGTAAATAGTAATAACATAAAAATTGAAATCAAAAATAGAATCAAGATGGCTAACAGATGCTATCATTAGATTGCAAAACCAACTTAAATTTAAATACATAAGTAGCAAAACAAAAAGACAGCTATAGAAGGCTTATTTTATACGGCAGTGAATGCTGGGCAATTAATAAAGAAGACAAAGAGATAATGATGACTTTCAAGAGAAAAATCTTAAGGAAAATGCTTGGAGCAATTAAGAGTAAATGGAACCTGGAAAACACAATACAGCCTTGAACTTCAATCAAAATGCAAAGAACCCAACATAGTCAAAGTGATCAAGGTTTCCCAAATAAGGTGGCTGGGTCATGTATTTCGATATAGCAGTGAAAATCCTGTTAAGAAAATAACTTTCCAAACTCCAGAAGTAAAAAGGAAAAGAGGAAGACCAAGAACAAGGCAAATGGATAGAGTAGAAAAGTGGTTGAAGAACTTGGGAGTTAACCAATGGAAAGACAGCAAAATGGCTGGTAACCAGCTGTAGTGCTTGGAAAGATGTAAAAATAAGGTTAGTAAAATTTTAGAATGCACAAATTAGCATTAAGACAAAAATTATTTGCTAGTATTAAACCATAACGTATTTGCAAGCAAGAATTATTTTTCTAACTTGCCTCTGCAAAAATGAAACTAAGAAAAAATGTTTAAAAATTGAAGCTTACTTATTTGAAGACAAATTGTAAGTTGCAGGATTATTCGTTTACACTACACTATATATACAAAACAGCAGTGGTGTAACAGAATATTAGAGCTCCCCTGCAAATTTAGGGTTTGCTTCTAATATTTTATAATTGATTAAATATGTACTTGACACCAGTCGGACTTTCTGCCTCTTAGAATCCTACCCCAACCCCTGCAATGCAGGAATGTATGTTACACCACTGCATTAGAGTATAGTTTTTTATTATTTAACATTAGCTTATTTTATGCAACGATAGTAACAAATAATAGAAACAAAATTTAAACATTCTGTAAAAAATTATTAAAAATGACACAGTATGGAAAGTGTTATCTTGCTACTCTCCAATAAAAAAGCAGCTCACTACATTCATATTTTCTGAATTTTCTAAATAGATTTGTTTGTATAAATTGACTTACATTGTCAGCAGCAAAATTATAAGAGGAAAATATTAATATCTTTTGTACTAGAAGTAAAAATTAATTTCTTTAAATACTTATAGTTAATGCATCTAAATATGAAATTTTAATGCAAAATCTGGATATTCAGAGCCGGCTTATCTTCTGAGAGCTAGGGGCAGGCACTAAGGGGCCTGGATATCAGCTGAACTTAACCAGCCTTTTCTAGTTCTAAATTTCGATCCTCGAGTCAAGGGGCCTGTAGATCTATGTCCAGGGCCCAAAATGAGTTTAAATCTGCACTGTGGATATACAACTTTTTTTTTTTAAATTTGGAACTCCTTATATATATTAATTAATTGATAGTTTAGTGTCACATTTTGAAGCTATGCAAGGGCTACCGACAATTGATATTATAACTTTGAACCATGGTCAAGTGCTAAGGATGACACTCAAGTTGGCATTCAACTCTTGGAGGACTTGAAGCATAGACAGATTTAATGTGTATCAGCTTCTCAATACATTACATATTTGTCTAGTGGTGAATTGCTGAGAATTCTCCCCTTCCCTCCAACCAGCCAGCAAAGCTGGTCAGTTGGAGCGACAGTGCATTTTTAATGTTTTAGTACCCAAGGTAATAATTCAGCATGTACAATGCAAGTGGTGAGAAAGTGAACATTGGCATTGTTATCCATTATCAAAATCACATTTGACAACTAGGTTTATGATTCTGGTTTGTTCATCTAAACAGTCTATATAAACATCTGTGGATGATCACATGCTGAGATGCAAAAAATGTAACTCAGACTGTTTTTTTAAAAAATTATCTAGTTCCTTTAACTGAATTAAATCAGCCTACTACAAGTAATTTTATGTGAAACAGAAAAGTACCACTGAACATCGAAACAGGAAATTGAGAAGCAATGTACATGTAATGTTAATTATATGATTGACATTAATTAGAAAATATTGATAAGTTGTTTACAGTAACAAAATGACTGAAAATGTATCAAACCGAAATAAACATTTTTTTTTTGGTTCAGTTCCGATTTACATTCTGATCAAAATAACAGTTATTTAAAGTTTTTGGTACGGTTTCAGTTCGAAGCCCTGATCATAACTACTACATTATTTTCATGCCAAGAATTGAGTTTGTGTCCATCTACATAATGTAGTCTTCAAAAATAAAAGGGAAGAATCTTTAATAGTTTTCATAATTTTCCCATTGCAACTAGAAAAACTGATTCAAAAAGAATAAACTACAGCATTGATATTAATTCATATAACTAATAAACATTTAAAGAACAACACTTTCCAATAACAAAACCATTTTGGAGACAGGCAAAAATTAGATAAAGAATAGTCAAGATAGCAATGTTCAAAATTTTGTTTCAAATCCACTCAGTTCTAGAAATACTTGGAGAAAACCAACAAACAAAATTATTCAAAATTGCTTTCCCTTTTTTTAATACCACATGATATAAATGGATTTACAATTAAAATGAAAGTATAAAGTTCCCACATGTAGAAAAACTGTGAATTAAGATTGTTTTACATTTTCTGAACTATGAGGATTAGTATGTAATTTTATATATCTGAGTTTTAGGACATGCAGATTCCAAATGAGCAAAATAAATAAATTTCAATTTCATTGGTTGTATTTATCTCTGCTAGATCTTTCTCCAATATTAATTTTTTCATTTACTTTACTATTTTAAATTGGAAAAAATATATTTTTTCAAAAGATCAATAATTAAAATAAAAATAGTTGATTCTGTACTTTTTAATATTTGGGCAAAACCAGGTTCTAATATATTGTTTTAAATTAAAAAATCTATTTTTTCCCTCGTTTCTTTTTTCTTCAAAAAATAATAAAATATGTGTGCATTTAAGGAGTTAAAAATGTGTAGAAAATTTTACAACACAAAGATATTTTGGTACGAAAATTATTCAGAAAACTGTACTGTTAAAGATTTGATTAACAAAATTTTGTGCTCTAAGATATATTTAAAGGCAATTTACATGCAAGAACCGACTTTACAATAAAGAATTTTTAAAAAAAAGGACAGCTCTCCTAAAAAGGACAGGAAAGGAAATATTTTCTTAACATTTATAATAAAATTGCACATACTGGGTTAATAATCAAGTTAGAAGTTGGTATGGATATTATAATCAAGCGACTATCCCCTGGCATATGAATAATTCATATTTTTTAACGCTTCTCAACTGTGCAAACCTTGAAAGCTTTCACACAGATAGTAGAGTATATCTACGAATATCTCGTCAACTTTTCCAGGTAAAGCAACACTTTTTTATAAAGTCAAATGTATTAAACTTTTCAGGGACTGTAATTGCATAGTGAAACCACTTATTCATACATTTCTATCATGCATAACAGTCAGAAATCTAAAAAACTGTTTTGGAGGTGATTTTTTTATTTCTAAATGTGATTAATCGAATTTAGTAGGGGGGGGGAAACCACCGACCATTTTTTATTAAAATAGCTCTCATTTTTAGCATGAAAGAAATGTATTAACAGGTGGTTTTACCAGGAAATTACTGCCCCTGAAAGGGTTAAATGATACAAGTAACCCATAATTAAGTAACCAACCCTCTTTCCAATAGGTAACCATTCAATTTTCTGTTATATTTCAGAGGTATTATCTACCTTTAATGAAATTAAATGTTCAAGAAGTTTCCCACACTTTTTTAATTCATTTATGTAAATTGTCTAATATTTTTTGCAATGGGATTATCAGTCAAATTTGAAATTGTAAAACGGTCACTTCGAACTAGGCATTTTTAAGATAAAAATGTGACCTCAAAGGGATATCATTTGTATCATTACTACTATGAGATGCTGTAGCAAAAGGATCTTGTTTCATACATTAAATTGTAAACCATTTCTCTCTAGAAGCTTGTTCCCTGGTTGCAACAAATGCTATATTCCTTTCGCATCTATACTAATGGGCAACACAAGACTTTGGAAATATTTTCTGAAGAGGACCAGCACAATCAACTGTAATAAAAGATTCATCCTGTTCTATAAGAAAAGATAAGCAGTTTTTCAGCCCATTTACATTTGATCGAGCATCATCCTTGAAAAATAAATACAATTTTGAGCAAGTAGTACATGATTTCCCATTTGTGATGTGCTTTGAAGTTTTCACATGATGTTCAATACCATATTGGCTACAATAAGAATTATATGCATCAATATAACTTCATAAGATGCAGAATTTTAACCTTTTCAGGATACAATAATACAGTAGAATTCCTTTTGTAACATTCTTCATACAATTGAAAGCATATTTTGCTTTTGATAGCAAATGTAGTAAGAGTTCTAGAAAATTATCACAGAAAAAGGAGAAAAAATGCTTTGCTTAATTAATGAATCAGTTAAACCAATGAACCAGGAACCAATAGCTAAAGAAATATGTGTTCAGTGTACGTGTATGAGAATGTAAAGTGCCCTATAGTGCTCATAGTGGTTCAGTGTATCCTTAGACTCCAACGAGAGAGGAGTCGAGTCGATCCGAGAGAATAAAAATCAGTCCACTGCAAATTTAGTGAAACCTTTCATTAGAGAATTTTTTTGTGTGCAAGTTTCAGATACTGAGCTATCACAACCGTGGTCCTGTCTTCGCCTGGAGGCGACCTAAGCATATAAATTAGAGGAGATAAAATACGAGGTATGTGCTGTAGATTTTTGAATTTTCGTTGAGAAATTGAGACTATTGACAATCAGTGTTATAAGAACTTTAATATTTAACAATGTTTAGAGGAGCCAAAAAGAAGATTTCAGGTGAATTGCTTCTGAATTAGAACTATGTGCGAGTGATAAATTAACTGTTATGGACTTGATGGATCTTATTACAAATTGTGATCGATACAAAAATGATCCCGATTCCATGCATGAATTAGCAAATTTAATTATCGGTGAAAGAAAAATGGAAGAAAGTCAAAATTAGAGAGAAAAAATCAGAGAAAAAGCTAAAATTGATTTAGAGATAGCGAGAACACGAACAAAAAATATAGACAATGCTGAAATTATTTGTAATATAATGATTCTTCTTCCTCAGATACTTTAATTAAAAGTATTTGCACGCTTACAGTGAAAATTCCCGCTAAACCTGAGTGATGGGGTTTCTTTTTTTATCATTAGAACATGCATTTGCAGCCAAAAGTGTTACCGATAAATATAAACCTGAGATTTTGTTAAATTTATTCGGAGAAAAAGCTGCAAATATCATAACATATCTTAAAGATGAGGATATTAACAATTATGATAAAATAAAGTCCATAATACTTCAAGAATTTAAGCCAACTCCACAATCGTGTTTAGAGAATTTTAAGAAAGCAACACGGCAAAATTGTGAATCGCATGTACAGTTTGCGAATAGATTAACAAATTGGGAATACTATTTAAAATTGCGAGATGCTTCTAATTTTGAGTTATTAAAACAATAGTTTCAAATAAAATATTTAGTACTTTAGATAAAGAAACCGCTTCGCATATAAGTGTTAGACAATCAGATAAATGGTTTGATCCTTTAACGCTGGGAAAATAAATTGATTTATTTCACTCATCACGAGGCAAACCATTGAGTGTGAGTATTAACTATTACCGCAAAAATCAGAATTCTAAAAATATGTCTAGAGTATTTTTCTCAGATGTTAAGGACAAAAATGTGTTTTGTGTCAGTCCAACAGTCATTTTTAAATAAATGTCTACAATATAAACAACTATTGGTAAATAAAGAAAAGAAGTAGTTAAAAATCATTCCTTGTGTTTTAATTGTTTAAATTGCATAGAGTTAAGTTTTGTAAATCTAAAGTTCTTTGTAGATGCTGCCTAAAAAGGCATCATTTTTCTTTGTGCTTTTCTCAAAATCCAAATACTGAGACAGCAAGTGAAAGGGTCATTCAACCTTCTTCAGTGGGAGGTACAGAAACAGAGAGCGAAAGAGAGTGAGAATACTCGAATGGTCAACTATCCACGAGGGCAGTATAGTTCCTACCCATAAATAGCCTTGGGGAAGCGACTTCGCAAGACGGGGTTCTTCTCCGGGTGTAAAAAATCTGTTTAATGCAACAAGTTACGTAAAATCTAAAATTCTGCCTTGCTATCTACCGCGATTTGTAACATTAGAAATTTGTTTGGGGAAACGCACAAAGCCAGAGCTTTATTAGATGGGGGTTCAACAAGCAATTTTATTTCACAAAGGTGTATGAATAGACTCAACTTAAAAAGAGAAAAAATAAACATTTTAGTTTCCGTATTAAATGATTCAGAGTTAAAAATTAAATGACGTGTAATGCAACAACTGCAAATAGAAGAAATACTTATGAAACTAATGCAGACTTTTTTTGTAGTGCCATAAATTGCGGATATGATTCCTTCTCAACCATTTAAAGTTTTATTGGGTAATTTCAGTAGAAAAATTAGCTGATGAGAATTTTAATATTCCGGGTAATATTGATTTACTGTTGGGAGCAGAAATCTTCTCTGAAATTCTCTTACCAGGACAAAAAAATCTTTTAAATACAAAATTCTTCAAAATACAGTTTTGGGCTATATTGTGAGTGGGAGTATTCCAGTTTCTTGTGAGAATAAACCTTATAGTGGGTTAATTAAAAATAATGTCGATTTAGAAAGACAATGGGGAGATTTTGGAAAATCGAAAATGTGAAACCTGAGACAATAAAAAATAAAGAAGCAATAATTTGTGAGGAGCATTTTCAAAAAAATCCAAATAGAGATAATATGGGAGATATATAGTGTCTATATGCCGTTAAAAAAGGATCCGAATTGCTTGGGTCAGTCTAAAGATATTGCGCTTAAAAAATTGAATTCTTTATGGAATAGATTACAATGTGAGCCTACCTATTTAAAATTATATAGAGATTTTTTAAGAGTATAAAGAACTAGGCCATATGAAAGAAGTAGGTGATAAAGAGGAGTGTGGTATGTATTTCATACCACATCTCTGTGTTTATTGCCCTGATAAAAACACAAGTAAATTAAGAGTCGTTTTAAGAGTCCATCTACAAACGGCTATTCTTTAAACTCTCTACAATACAACAGAGGAGTTGCTCAAGATAACCTTTTTTCAACAGTGATTCGCTTTAGAAAGACATATTTTCATTCATTGCAGATGTGCAGAAAATATACAGAATGATTTGGATTAATCCAGATCAGCGTAAACTCCAGTGTATTCTGTCGAGAGAAACATGGATGAACCAATTAAAAACATTTGAGTTATCAACTGTGACCTATGGAACAGCGAGTGCACCATTTTTAGCGACTCAAATGCTAAAACAATTAGCTTTAGATGAAGCAGAGAATTTCCCATTAGGATCATTCAGTTGTTATGAGTGACATGTACATTGATGATGTACTTACCAGTTGATGAGATCTTGTTAGAAGCAAAGGATCTAAAAAATCAACTGATCAATATCTTCTTTAAAGGAGGTATGGGTTTTGCATAAGTGGTGCGGAAACGATACTGAATTGATTAAGGTTTCCAAAAATTATGATTCTTCAGATAAATCAGAGATAAAAGACTTGGGGTTTATTGGAACCCCAAAGATGATTGCTTCTTTTTTAGATTAAAAATAGATCTGCACAACTTAAATACCAAACAGGATGTTTTGTCAACCATCGCCAGGATATATGGTCCTCTGGTATTTTAGGCCCTGTAGTGGTTAAGGCGAAACTCTTCCTGCAAAAACTGTGGATGTTAAAGATTGGTTGGACAGATTTGCTTCCAGAGACAATCCAGAAAGAATGGCAACAATTAGTCGAATCACTTCAAAAAATAAATAACATCAACATCAAATGATGCATTGTGGTAGAGCAACCTGAAGTAATCAGCGGTATGGATTTTCCGATGCGTCCCCAGTCGGCATCACTGCAAATCCATGACATCTGATGGAAGGGTGCTTGTGAGTCTGATTGCCAGTAAATCTCGAGTTGCACCCATCAAACAAACAACGATTTCCAGACTTGAGCTATGTGCAGCTGTGCTATTAGCAAAATTAGTTCGAGTCAAGCAAGCCTTAAAAATAAAGGTGAATATACTTTCCTTTGGAGTGACTCCATGATAGTTTTGTCATGGATAAGAAGGAAGTCCTATCAACTAGACCTTTGCGGCTAACAGGAATGCTACAATCCAGGTGATGATTTCCAGTGAGGAATGGAGTTATGTGCCAATAGAGGACAATCCTGCCAACTTCGTTTCCAGAGGAATGGACCCAACAAAACTTAAAACCTGTGAGCTGTGGTTGAATGGTTCCAATATTTCTGATGAGCAACAAGAATCCACAAAGAGAGATTCCTGTTACAGTGATCAAGGATCCAGGTGAACTTAAAAACTGTAGTGACTATACTAACTTTTTTCTTGATACTGCCACTAACTCTTTTGTAGATAATTTGCTAACCTTAGTAATAACTATTTTAAAATTACTTGTGTCTTAAGTTTTATTTGTAGATTTGCAAATAATTGTAAGAGCAAAGAAAGCAAAAGAATTGGGCCTCAAGATTTAGAAGAATTAAAAAAGGCTGAAGAGCTTTTATTAAAATTAGTGCAAAAAGAAGAGTTTAAAATAGAGATTAATGGTATTCAAAATTCTGGCATGGTACATTCCAACAGTCGAGTAAAAAACCTCAATATATTTATTGATAGTGAAGGGATTTTTAAGAGTTGGAGGTCGATTGAGTAATAGTGATGCAAATTATACCAGAAATTTTCAATTCTTTTGCCTTTGAAACATAATTTGACTTATTTAATAGTTGAATACTTTCATGAAAAGTTTTTGCATAGTGGTCCACAATCATATCAGATCAGGCAAAAATTTTGGATATTAAATGGCCGTAGTATTTGTATAGAAAAGTTGTTTATAATTGTGCAATTTGTTGTAAGGCCAATCCTACTTGTGCTGATCAAAAAATGGCCGATTTGCCAAGAAATAGAATAACCAAAAATTATCCTTTCAATGCGTCAGGTGTGGACTTTGTAGTCCTTTTTACATTAAGTATAAAGGGCAAAGAAAAGATGTATATAATAAAATCTATGTATGCATATTTTATGTTTTGTTTCCAAAGCTGTACATTTAGATATTGTAACTGATTTAACTTCTAATAGCATTTATTGCTACTCTTAAGCATTTTATATTTAGAAGAGGAAAACGTGCTAAGCTATATTCTGATAATGCAACAAATTTTGTTGGTGCAAATATAGAACTTAAAATGGCAATTCGAAAAAAGGAATGCTAAAATGGGAGACATGGTTATAGTAAAAGAGGATAATTTACCTTCATGTCAATGGTCATTAGGTAGAATCAATAATATTTATCCAGAAAAGGATTCTAAAATAAGAGTAGTGGAAGTCAAAACCACTAGACGTATATTTAGAGACCCATTTCAAAACTGAGCATTCTACAATTGACACTTAAGTAAAATAAACCTTCCAATGGAAATGCTTATATAGAATAGTATTTTTTTTTAACTTCTACTGTTTAGGTCTAATGTGTGACTTACCAATTGCTTTATATATTGTTTTCATTTGTATATTGTTTGTTTGTATTTTAAATATTATGTTTCAATGAGTTATGATTATGTTCTGTGCAAGTCTTGCATGTTTTAAAAACATTGCAAGGCCGGGTTGGCATGTTCAGTGTACGTGTATGAGAATGTAAAGCGCCCTCTAGCGCTCATAGTGATTCGGTGTATCCTTAGACTCCAACGAGAAAGGAGTCAAGTCGATTCGAGAGAATAAAAATCAGTCCACTGCAAATTGAGTGAAACCTTTCATTTGAGATTTTTTTTGTGTGCGAGTTTGAGATACTGAGCAACCAATATGCATAAGGGAGAAAAAATTTTATCCACATATTTTCAATGTGTTGTGAATGTAAAATAATAAAGAGCAGAAGAAATAATGGTCACCCAAAATGTGTAAAAATTAACAATCTAGTCATAACAGCACAATGAAAGGCTGAAAAGCATAAGAGTTGGCAGGTATGCAATCAATAATATTAACAGCATACTTAAATATTGAATTAAAAACATGGATATTATTTAAGTTTTATCAATGATTAAATCCACTTTAAAACTACTGAACAAAGCTGTAAAAATTATGTTGATTTACCATACATTGAATAAATTAGTAACAGAATTTTAATTTGTTTCATATAATTACATCATACAATTCAGTCATTTTAAATGTTATGCACTAGTTCTTGTACTTTCAAATAAGATAATTTCTTAAATACATATAAATTCTTCTCTATTTATAAAAAAACAACAATTTTAGGGGAAAACTGAAACCTTGGTATCTAATTAATGTTTACTGCATAAATTTCTTTAACAGTTTATAAAATTTGATTTAAAAAATAATTTTGCAAAACTAAAGGGCTATGCACATTTTTATAGCAGTATAAAACAAATTTGTAGTTGAAAAATATATTTCAAAATCCATATTGTAAATATTTCCTAGTTTACTTCATAAGAATGTTTTCGCAATTAAAATCTTTAATTTATCAATATAAATGTAACAAAAATACTTTGCAAATTTATACAAAATGAGAAGGTATGGGGCTTTTTGCATGAAGACAGGCTTCCTCAATGAATTTTAAAAAATCAAAAGTTTTTTCTTTTTTAAATTGATCTTTCTAAAGGAAAAAATGAAGTTATTAAATGTGAATAAAATTGAGATCTTAACCCTAAACTGGACATCAGGAAAAAGATATATATTAAAAGTTTTAAAAAAATTTAATTCTTCAATACTCGATTCAATAAGACATTTTTTACATGAAAACAAAGCAAACTTGTTTAAAAGTTAAGAACTTGTTAAAGTTATTAACTTGTTTTAAAGTTTAATCATATCCCATTTACATGAAATTTCTTATCAATAACTTATTTCATGTGGTGTATCTCTCATATACTATTATTCAGTTTCTTGGCTATTTAATATTCAAAAGGAAAATGCCAAATTAAAAACAAACTACTGAATTTTTTTTTAAATTTCTTGAATTATGGAACTTAAAAAAGTACCTTATAAATTTAAGAATTGATAAGCAATCAACATTTTAAGACAAATACAGTTTTAAATAGTTTGTATCAGATACAGAGTCGTACAGCATGTAATTTTTATATTGGTAATTCAATAAAATAAATTACATACAAATGCTTTGAGATTTAATTCCAGAAAATTTTAAATGCTTTTCAACTTACTTTCTCCTAATACTTTTTCTTGAATTTTCGAGCTAACAGCAGATGTGTTGCTTCCAGAATTTTCAATTGAACTGGTTGGAATTACAGTTTCTTTAGCTGTATAGATTCCTGTACATATTGGAAGAGTCAGGCTCTATTATTAGCTCAGCATTATTTCTGTTAATTTCACTAAATGCTACTGAAGGCTCAACATTTGAATTAGAATCCTGGATTTTAACTGCTTCCTTCTCAACTACTACAGCCTCAGATTGGAATAATTCCTCAGATGAAACTTGATTAACATTGGACACAACCCTTTGTTCAGAGACAGGTGCAGAGTCCACAATTTGAGTTGATATATTCTCATATGTATGTTCATTAATACTATTTTTATCAGTTTCTTTTCTAAAAATAGTCAAAGGACCTTTTTCATTAACAGTAATATTGGAACTTTCTATATATTCGTCTGAACTTTCTGTTTCAACTAGTTCAGCTCTTTCAACAAGCTCAATATCTACTGTTTCTTCGGCGGTTTCATTTTCACTTGGACACAGAACAGTTTGAGAGTCTGGAACTCTCGCTGTTTCAACAGGTTTTGATGTAGGCTCGTTTAATACGGCAGCTACTTGGGTAGCAAACTGCACACAAACACTAGGGTCAGAATTTTCCTGAAATTAATGGAATAATTTTCAGATAAAGAATGCTAAAAAATAATACAATTTAATTATACTGAAAATTTGAATTTTGATCAAATTAAAATATAATATAGTACTTACCACTTCTTTATCCATATTTGGACGTGTTACAGTTTCCTCACAATTTTTATCATTTAAAACATTTTTCCCAGTCTTGGGATCAATTATTGGTATGGCTTTATCGCCTTTTCTATGTTGTGCAGGAGGCTGCTGAGCTGGCAACTGTTGAGGAGGCAATTGATGAGGCAACGATTGAAAGTTTGACATGCCATGAGGAGGATAATACCCTGCAAGAATTCCTTAGTTTTACACAAATCAACAAGCAAGTGTTGAAAAACTAATTTTAAAAGAATTTTCTGACTTTTAAAAATTATCAACATTAAAATATCTAGTAATTAATACCAAAAAAAATTTTAATATGAATATCTCCTTAACCTTATAAAACTAAAAATTTCAAAAATATTTATTACAGAATCTAAATTAAATGAGTTAAAAAAATACAGTAAGACCCCACTTAATGCTGTTTTGATTTAACGCTCCTTTTTGAAATTGCATGCAGCATTAGGATGCGTGCAATTTCAGGGAATCCCACAATTCAAATAAAAGAGTGTTATACCGAAACAGCATTTCCGGGATCTCACTGTACAGAAAATGCTATTTACACTGGGAGAGGGAGGGATTTATTGAGGGAAAATTTATATTGAAAACAATAAAAAATAATTATAATTATAAAAAAGAATATTTGGAAAAAAATGGACACCCTTGTTCCAACCATAAGTGAATGTTGGAAAATGATTTTTAGTCTTTTACTTATGTGAGTGAAACCCAGTGGCTGAGTGGTCAGTGCATCGTGCTTCCATACCACAGGTCCAAGGTTCAAACCCCAATCTGGGGAAGTTTGACTCAGCCTTTCATCCCTTCAGTGGGTCAATAAAATGAGTACCAAACTTGCTTGGAAACTTAACATTGGGGGTTTTGCGTCAAGTTGATCACCTGACTGAAACACCTGCTCATGCACCTCTGAGCCCAAGGTCGCATACACTGAGTTGGGCACAGTAGGCCTTGGCCCTTATGGGCTGTTGCGCCACTGAGTTAAGTTAAATTATGTATGTGAGTAATGTTTTCAGCTAAAAAAAATAGAATTCCTGCCAATGAAATAAGATGTTTCAAATCACTTTATAATTTACTTTTTAGTTCATGTTAAGTAAAAATGACACAAGTTGCAATCCAAAGGTTAGACAGATTGATATCACCAAAAGATATACAACACAAGTGATTAATGCAATGTAGGTAACCTTTTATATAGATCCTATCTCCATCTTTCAGCTTTTTGGTCATGTCCATGAGCAGATTCACATATTGAAGATTGATTAAAAAAAAGTCATTAGGGGCACATTAAAAGAAAGAGTTTAAAACAGCACATATATTTATGTGATCCCCAATTATGGGTATGCCATGGTTACAAAGAGGTTAAGATAAGTGTCATTTCCATTATGTTCAAGCAATCGTGTAAATAGACATGATCAGAGATGAGTCTAAGTAGGTCGACAACTCTAGGCAAGGAACTAGAAATTCTTAACTTAATCAAAAGGGAGTTCATTTCTTTCCAGAAGCCTTCTCTTTATACAGGCTGGAACAATTAGGTTTAACAGAGCAGGATATATAATGCTTTTGTCACAAAAACGAGGTTCTGGTTGTGCTATTTGGGATCTGCTCTTGGTCAACACATATATGCCTTCTCTCATTTCTCTCTCTTCACAATCCCACAATGAATTGGATTCACTGCAATGCACTTCTTTATATTCAACAATTCATAATTTTCTTTTAATCATTCAACCACCCAATTAAACATGGCAATTAATATCATCAATGTTAACAACAGCCACAAGATAGGGGATTTTGACCTCATCTGAGATCATGTACACAATGACCATTCTACTTCTACATTCAATAACTTATCTATTTTCTCCATGTATATCCTGGAAATCTTGCATTCACAGTGATTAGTTGTTATTAAAATCGCAATTACTGCCTCAGAATCAACAAAAAAGATCCATTTTTCCCCTACTGCTCTAACTTGTCTAAGGCTTAAAATAAAATGGCTGCTATTTTACCAAAGTTGCTAAAATATTTTCCAACAGCAAAAGACTATGCAAAGTCTGTAGAGTAATTTCTACCTCCAGCATTTTAAAGAGCCTCTTCAGCCAAACAATCAGTACAGGTGAATTAAGTCACCTACACAAGGTGGCCCTATTCTTGCCAAATGACAGACAACTTGCCACCTTCACGCAGCCATTTTTACCGATTAAATAATAACTGACTGGAATATCTACTTTAGAAGTATGTATATTTTGCCTGTTATATAGAGAAGTAATCAAATATGGCACAAATTCTTCAAAACCTTTACTGATTTATTGGTTGATGGATTAATATGCAAGTACCAATAAGGGAACACAATATGTAACTACATTATATCATACCTCTTGAAAATTAATTTGAGGATAATTATACAAACATGCCTTCTTTTAAATCACATTTAAGAGGTTTATGAAATGATCTCACCGTTA
>BMAO01015886.1:0-25818 GCA_019973975.1 Trichonephila clavata
AGCTAAGACTTCTGTAATGAGCCTGAAGAAGGATTTTTAAATTAAATAATTTAGATTATTTATTCATATTTTAATACATCAGAGAGAGTACAGAAATTTTAGCCGGAAACACTATTATTATTTCGATTGATAGTAACTTTGAAAATAATGTGAATTCTTCACACATTCCTAAATCAGCCGCTGTATAATTATATATATATTATATATATATTATATATTATATTATATATATAGGTAAAATGTAGGTCTTTGCTACTCATAGGCAAACTATTATTATTAAAAAAGCTTTTTACATAAAAGGAAATTATTTTGAAAAATATGCCATTTTTCCTTCATGTTTAGCCAAAAAATTGCATTAAAACCTTTTTCTATTGTAATAATATTCTTAAAGAAACTTTATATGTATATTATAATTCAGGTGACACTAACAGTAAATGTCAAAATAATTATTCATTCATACACTTTTGCAAAATCACGGTTCCGAACGGTAAAATTGTTCAAGCTTTTTTTACAATTTTAAATTAAGCTGGAGAATATCAGTTATCTGTTAAAATACAATTATATTCATGTCAATGAAAACAATAAATGAAAATATTTTGAATTCTGAGGGGCCCAGCGTGATCTAATATTTATTATCTTTATCTAGTTTTTTTTTAAAAATTTTGTTCTTATCTTTATATTTAAAAAAATGGATATGAAACAAATACATTATTTCGGACATATTTTCTATTTTTTTCCCCGAAGATAACGATTTTACTGTGAAAAAGTTGCAATGTTTTTTGTTTTGAATTACCCGTGTTTTGATTCTGTATTATCTTTTAAGACAAGCGAAAAGGTAATCCATGTAGCGGGTGCATTTCCTGATGAGGACCACTTAACATGATGATGAGTTTGTTTGAATCTCTCCAGTGGTCAGCATGGGAAGATTTTCTTTTATAATATATGTCATTCCTAAAATAAAATTGTGACGGGTGCTTACGCGTTTCACTAACCTTCTCTCAAAATCTTTTAAATTGTATTTATTTTAACCAATCCCCGCTGAGAGCAAAAAGTGTGACTTATGCAAATAAGATAGTTTCGGGTTTAGCGAGTTCGAAAGAGATATAAAAGGGAGAAATGAAATGAAGAGATGAGGATGACTACGTGTTTTGAGAGAGGAGTTAACTACGTGATTGATTAAGAAGGTGATTCTAGGAGATTAGTTTAACTAAGTGAAGTTTGTTAGCTGAAGGGAGATTATTGAAAAAGATTCATTAATTCAGTTCGGATGTAACTGAAGATATCCAGGATTGAAACCACTCCATAGATTCTACAAGTATTCAAGATTCCTGTCTTAAAGAGATATCAGGTCTGTGATTTTTATAGATTAGATTTAAATGCGTAGTTTGATTGTATGCGTTATTCCCCGTGGTATCAGTTAGTGTTCCGTCGTTCATAATTGAATTCTGATCTCACTCCACTATAATTTGTTGTTCTTAAAGTTTGATTAATATTTGTGTATTTCTATCATAAGGAATAATAAATAATAGTGATTTATTATTTATGTAGTTATTAATTATGAATCCAACATACCCAAATTTAGATAATGTGCAAAGGGAAGTTAATAACCATAGAGGTAGTGAGAGACTACGACAAAATTACTAATGTAATGAAGTACAATTTTTACAAAATTTATAAATGTTTAATCGTATCCATCCAGTTAAAATTAACGAAACTTAAAGATTTTCGCATCATTTGGTGAATAATATTTAAATGTTAATTTTTTTTTAATGTTTAATTAAGATTTAAGTATTTAGTTTTCAACCTTCTGTGCTAGAAATATGTTTTAGGTACAGTGCTACTTTTCAATTAGAGAAATGAAACATTTAATAAAAAAATAACCAGTTTCTTTTATGGTGGCTTGGCTACAGCGGACACATTTTTTCCCTACCTTAGAACAGATTCGATTTTCGAATTTCAAGGATAAATACATTTTTTTCCAATCAAATTTAATTATTTGTATTCAATTGTTGAGATATTATAGTGCGAATACAATTTAAATATAGCGAAATGTAATAAAAATAATAAAAGAGACGCTTTTTGCGTTTCTTCTTTTAGTATTTTAACTAATAAGTGTGTCTTTTAACTTGAAATCCAGAGAATTAGAAGAAAAAAAGCATATGTAAATTGATGAAAGAATTGAAAACATCCTAAAAGAATTCGAAACATCAAACAATTTAGAAAAATGTCTAAAGTCTCTTTAAGTTTTGTAACTAGGTTGTAACTAAATCCAATGGTAAATGATATTTATGCCTTTATGATAAAAAGGTTAGTTAGTATTTATTTACTAGTATTTATTTTTCTTTTATTTACTTGTATTTTGTATGTTTTACTTCTAGTATTTATTTTTAGTTACATTAATGAAACTAATTAATTTTATGGCAATTGCACCTCTCTCTCTCTCTCCCTCTGTTCTAATATTTATTTGACTCTGAAATACAGTTTTCCACAGAATTCCTGAAATTAGTTCATACCCTTCCTTATATTGTTACTTACTATTAATTTTTAAATATTTCTCTGAAAGTTTTTTATTTTTATTACATTTCGCCATGCTTAAAATGTATTCGCAATATAATATCTTAACAATTTAATATAAATAATTAAATTTGATTGGCAAACATGTATTTATCCTTGTAATTCGGTAATCGAATCTTTTCTATGATAAGGAAGAAATGTGTTCGCTCTAACCAAGAGGAGTTTCAAAGTGTCCGCTCAGACCACGTCCGCTGTAGCCACGCAACCTCTTTTATCGTCAGTCTGATATACCAGTTTCTCTTCATAAAAATTTTAACCAAGTTTTAATCATTTCCGTATTTTCTCCCTTGACTCTTACCAATACCATACAGATTTCGGATCTTTGAAAAACATCTTTTGCTTCTACAGGAAACGCCCGTTAAAATTTAATAATATTCTAAGTTTGAGATATTGGATAACAGCAGAGTAATGGGAATTTTCGACAAATTTTTTTGTATTATCCACTTATTTCGTATTGATTAATCCAAACGTTCTTTGCTCTTTTTCTTTCTGGGCAGTCGCAGGTGAAGTGGGTATTACATTTCATGTAATGATCATTGAAATGAGAAATCAGAGCCGCTCTAGAGGAGACTTTGACGGATCGCTCGGGTGTGGCAACATCGTGTTTATGATTATATCCCAAAAGGAAACCTATCTTCGCCTTGACGAATCGGCTCGATTTCTCGAAACTCCAGCGGTGCATAGCAGACTGTCACATTAGTTCTGCTTTTCTCGTCCCACATCTGAAAATTATACTCGAGTTTCTGTTTTCTAAGTGTGTGTGGGACACATCGGACGCGTTTTAACACTTTCGCGCGATAATTTTTCTTTTACTTGTTTCCTGGTGTGACAGAGGATTCGGTTCTCCGTTTTCAGATAGTTACAAGTTGATTGAAATGAATGAATGAGTCATCGTTTCTGATTCATTCATTCATTTTCATGCTAATGTTGTGTTTTTATCTGTATGTAAATTTTCTTCAACGCTTTTTGTGATTGTATTTCGGCCTTGCCCATTTCTAAAGTTACTACTATGTGTGAGGGTGTGTTTCTCTCCAATGATTCTCGCCTACTCTTCTAAATTTACACAATTAAACTTTATTTATAGTTGTGAGAAAGAGTTAAGCGTTTATTACATTGTATGATAATGTGGTGCTATTAATATAAAATGTTTGCAATTTATTGGGATCTTTAAGAGTAACAAAGTGCCTAAGTTAAAGTCAATTGAAATATATACAAATTTTTTTGTGTGCCTGCACCTTATGTTTTATATAAGGGTTGCCCAAATGAGAAGTGGACACGTGCAATTGGGTCAGAACAATTGCAGCTATAGAAGCACCACCGAACATGGATATAAAAAGGGAGGTATACACCGCATACCATGAGCAATGATGAAACCTTTCGTGGTTGAGGAAATACATCAAAATTAAATTGTGCATGGATACGCCCAGATCCGAACAATGTACGGTTTGTTTGGTTTCTGATTGCGGAAGGTGAGCTGGATGCGGGGATCAGCGAATGGGACAGTCTATGGCGAGCACTGCTTAGTTCAAACAATTTGGGCAAACATTTCCAGAAGGTTGGAAAACGATATCAGATCTTCATAACAATGCCGGTCCCAACGTCTCCCGTGAAACCCAGACAACCTTAAGAAAATTCTATTGAAAATTGTTGGTACACCCACCTTACAGTCCGGATTTGTCTACCTGAAACCTTCTCACTTTTTTCCACTTACGAGAGATTACTTTCCCATTCGGAACGATGAGGTTAAAGGAAACTATGCAGGGCTTCCTAACGACAATCTTTCTACAGTTATGACATAGACCTACTGTTGAAACGATGGGATCTGTGTTATAACGCCCATGGTGATTTATTTTGATTTCTAATAAAGGGATTCTTCTTATTCAATTAGTCCACTTTTCTCTCTCTCTCATTTGGCAACCCTTATACATAGTACTTATGTAATTTTTTTGTAATAAACAATAAACATAATTTAGTATAGAACAAAAATATGTATTCAATATAAAAATGTCCCAAAAATTGTTAAATTTTAGTAATATTTATATTTGAAGTGAACTTTTCTTATGGCTTGTTAAAAGTTTTTTGTTCCATGCTTTTTGAAAGCTTTTTTAATATCAAGTTGGTATGATGTCGATTGCAGTGTAATACATGCCGCTATGTCATCCTCTGTCAATCTGGTTTTGTCTTTGACTGTACATTATTTAGATTTTTTTTTAAAAAAAAACTTTTACAAGAGGAAGGGCACTGAAAATGGTTAACAATACGATTACTTGTTCTTTAACTATCAAAAGCAACTAAACTAACCCTAAACCATCTTGCATAACAAATGGAGCTTCCGATTACGGTTATTGAAGCAGAAATTCGAAAATTACGAATGGCTACACTCATTTTTTTTTCGGGGGGGGGGGGGCAAAATGATTAGAACGTGCGAAAATCCTAAATAGTGTTGGAACGATACATGTATCACAAAAAACCGGCTTGATGCGAACACAGGCAAAGATAACCTCCATCGAAGATGCAGGGGGGAATTTTGCATATGACAAAGACAAGACACCAATCACTGAGGACAACACAGATCGGAGAAACGAAGACTTTTATTTAGATTACACATGGGAGCAATTATTCACATAGGGGCCATCAGCAGCAATTACGCATTGTATGCGGGAGACTGTGGACAATAAAACCGAACGTAACATGTTAGCATGAGGGATGTTCGCATCTCACATTTGATAGACTCTTTCAAATGCGGCAAAGTTTGAAGATTGCACTTGTACACTCTAGATTTGATATACTCCCTGAACCTGAAATCCATAGGAGTAAGCGGGGGATCGTGGAGGCCACACTGAAATAGAAATGGACGCTATTCTGATCTGACGTAATTTTGCAACATTGCTGTACAGTGAGAGCCTGTCACTGAACATGTTCCAAAACATGTTTTGTAATTGAAAAATACTCTTATAACTCTCACACTTTTGATATAAAAAGAAAAGAACTCCTGAGTAATAATTTCAAATTTGAAGCAGGATTATCTTTCAACACTCCCGTAACTCCCTTCCATAAAACGGATTCCCACAAAACCCATTTTCTCTCTCTCTCTCTCACACACACACACACACACACACACACACACACACACAGTGGATCTCAACATTAGCAATCGTAGTGGAGCAACAACATTATATCAAATCGAACTTATTCCTTTTGCATAAATCTCTCATTGCTTTAGCCTCCGAAACTAATTTTTGCAACTGTCGTAATTTTTTAAAAGTTCCGATTATTTTACTATGGAATATGTAATTTATTGTGTTTAAGTTGAAAGTTAATTAAATTAGCTGGAAAATGGTGTTTAAAATATGTATTTAACCTAACAAGGTAGTATAATATGAAAAATTGCATCGAATCATTCGCATTGAAAGAAATTAAATTAAAGCTTTTTACCACCAAACCTTTTGAATCATCAAATTTATGTGTATACAGATTTGTTGACATTTTGCTGCAATCAGCCTACTTATAAGTACAACTCTATTTTTTTTTTTAATATTATAATGTCAGACGATATATTATTATATTTCAGACGATGATATATTACTCAAAAAAACCTTGTTCTAGTTGAAGAGAACGGGTTTTAAAAAATTAAATAACTATTATGAGATATAACATTTTTATAGCTCACCTACCATGAACCCAGAACTCTCCTCGTTCCATTCAAGGAAAATCATGCCCATTCATGATATCATTATTACATTGAAACAATATTTTACCTCGAAGAAATATCTGTAGATTTAAGAAAGAAAAGAACACTTATAAATAAATCGCAGTCGACAAGACCGGTCCTTTGGACCATTAAAAAAACAAGAGAAG
The DNA here is from genome assembly GCA_019973975.1 of Trichonephila clavata. Classification (NCBI taxonomy): domain Eukaryota; kingdom Metazoa; phylum Arthropoda; class Arachnida; order Araneae; family Nephilidae; genus Trichonephila; species Trichonephila clavata. Next base: position 6,433 of record BMAO01015886.1, read on the forward strand.
AGATCATTACTACAGGGAAATGATACGATGTCAGATTCATAAAAAAAAGCAAACCAGATAGGGTAGGTCCCAGCAAACCTCAGCACCATTGTCAACAAATCCTGAAGTCAAGGAAGGTCAGATTCCATACTTTTTTAACTCGGTTCCGTGACATCTTAGGAGGGTTTTTATTTCATTCACGTCGTCAGAAAGTGCAGTCATGTTCCACGCCACACTAAATTGTCAGGTGAACGTTCACAACCATTAGGATGCAGAAGGTGAAAAGTTTAATCTCAGCCATTTTCTGTCTTCGTTTGAGTTACGAGCCGCTATTATGTACTACAACAGTTTGCTTATTACGATTACTTACCACCAGTTGGCTCCTTGACTCCTAGAGGCTCGTTTTAGTATTCAAATGAAATGTATAGTTGGCTCTTTGGGTACAGCGAAAGCAGAGGTTGAAAATTCAATAAAAGAAGATATTATTTCGTGGTAGATGGTATTTCTTTGACCATTTGAACCATGCACGTTGCCTAAGTGAGCATCTTAACCTCAAATCAATTCTAAGTTTCTGAAGGATAAATAAAATATTACCGAGTGGAAAAGAATTTGCTAAAATTATTTACGTAAATATTATTGGCTCTTGTCAAAAACAAAGAAATAAAGCAGATTTAGTTTTTTTAAAATTCTTAACATGTTTTAATTATTTAAATTAACTATCTCCTAAGTGGAATATGTAGTTTGATATTTGGTGGAACGCGAAAAAATACTTATATATTAAATGGGGTAATTCCTATAATTATTTTCGTTTTAGGAGCGCGCAATCAAAAGGTGTGGAGATCACTAGTTTAAACGCTCTCTCGTATTAAAAAAAAATTGTCTTCGAAAATATTTTAAACTCAAATCAAAAACAGAATAAAGAAGAAGAATCTAGTTAGTTTCGTAACTTTTACATGCAAAAATTTATGAAACTAATCAAGGAAAATAAATTATTATTTGTTTATAATAAGTATCGAAATAACTTATTTCAAAAGAAGACCAATTTTCTTAGATTTTTATATTATTTTTTACTTTACGTCGATTTCTTGAAATATTTATTATATGAGTTAAGCTCAATTCAGGAACGTAGCTCCCACCAAATCAGACGTATCAATGATACGGTACTCCCAAACTACAGGGGCCCACCATAGTAAGCAAAATAAATCATAACATGTTAAGGGGCCCCAAGAAGAGCGTTGGAGGAATTCAGATACAGGGCCAACTCGGGACTACCTACGTCAGTGGTTCTACATCGTAAATGTTATGGGGAAAAATTACTACAACTTTTAATGAGACATGATGGTACGGTGGACACCAAAGAAGAATGTCTTTCTCCTTGTGTGATGCTAAGGGTCTCACCACGCATTTTCACTCGTACGCCTCTTAGGGAACTAGTGGCGTAACGTACACCCCCGTATCGCGAAGGAGGGAGGATTCTAGGAGGTCCAAAGGTTACGGCTTTGCAATTTTTTGTAAGATCTGGCTTGGGGCCCAAAAACTGACTTTGCAGGGGGACATAATATTCTCCGTTTCGTCGTTGGCACTCCTTAGGGCTATTGCATCAGTGTGGATTATTGCACAAGTTTACAAGAGAGGAAGTTCAGTGCTAGAGTATCGCGCTTCCACGACACATGTCCGGGGTTCCAATCCTGGGCTAGGCAAGGTTGACTCAGTCTTTATCTCTTCAGTGGGTCGATAAATGAGTACCAGGCTTCATTGGGAACTGTGACGTAGTCACAAAGAAGAAATCACCCCTATTCATGACGCATACCACAGCTGGAGAGTACGTGGCTTTGGCGTCATTGTACTTTGCCGGACACCTGGACTGTCGGCGCCGGTGTAACTGGTAAACACTATGGGCTGGGTATCACTGTATTTATTTTCGTTCATAGGCAGTGATTGTCCGTCTCAAAAGGCTGGCGCTCGGCAGACGGCGGCGGGTAACATCAAAAGAGGAAAAGGTGGCGAGGTGGTTCGAGAACCAGATGTCGTCCAAGCCCTTGTCGCCGTAACTTTTGAGAGGCACCGAGCCATTGTTATCCCTGCACCAATGGTGGGCTAGCGAGACGAGTGCAGGGTGCAAAACCTTGAGGCCTGCTAATGGGGTTGATGAGGGGCGTGAAGTTGACCCGCCCTGGAGTTTAAAAGTGTCGACCCGGCTAAAGAGGGGATCGACTCCTGGACAGTATCCGACGGACTAAGAAGTAAGCGGACTCCTGGGACAGTATCCGGCGGACTAAGAAGGAAGCGCGAGGCGAGTGCCCGCGGTAGAGAGATCCGGCTATCTAATTTTCGTACTCCGTATCCTGAAGACCTGATGCCCGGATAAGAAGCAAGGAGGGGATACGGATGCAACGGGCTGGCTAAATAGAACTAGCACCTGAAAATGACTTTTTCTCTTCCCAGTGATCTTCTGAATGCTGAAACTCAAATAAACAGTTATTTAGATCACAATAAAAAGTATTTTTAATGTTAGCTAGGCGTCAACACATGCTACCGAGTTCACGACGCCACAGAACTAAACACTGGGGATTTTCGCGTCAGACTGACCATCTAACCAGAACATCTGCTCATGCACCCCAGCGCCCATGGTCACGTATACTGAGTTGGGCACAGAGTAAGCCAAAGCCCCTATGGCTGTTGCGCCACTGAGTTAAGTTTAACAAGAAAGAGTGCGACAATGCTCATATCCAACCATCATTATATATCAACTATGTTGCAAGTAGTAATGTACCAACTACATGTATTCGAGTTTTTAATCGATTACATATAATGTAATATTATACTAAAACTCATGAGTATATGCTCTTGTAGATTTGTTTTGCTGAAATATTTTGGAGTGGAAATATTATATGACATTTATAAATTTGAAATAGTAATGTGTGTGTGTGAAATCTGTAGAGTGCTGAAAATACCCTATTGATACTAAAACTCTCGATTGACAAAAGCCAATAACTGAGCTGTATTTTGCACTCTGGCCTTTGCACGTAATTTGTGAACTGTGCAGAAAAATTCTACCAATTCTGTGTTCTTTCATAGCTATTTGTTTAATTATTGAAGATAGGAACACATTCATTTAATTAAATATAGCATAATTTAAAAAAAATTTTGTTGTTTAGAATGTCTAATGCCCCAAAAAGTTTTTGAAGCATTAAATTTTTTCCTCTTTTTTTTCCTCATAAAATTAATCTCTTTATCAGGAAGTATAAGTTTTTATATAAATATGCTTTTTTTTATCTAAAATTATCACTTATATAAACTAAATTTTATTTATGCGGACTCTCAATATGAATTTTGCTTAACATTTCATATATTTATGATTAATAAAAAGTATATTTCTGTGAAACGAATTGATATAAATTTCAAGGAATAACTCTCATGATTCAAATTTAAAATAAATGAATGTAACTTAGAATAGGAAACTACAGTATATTTTTCATGTTGTATTTTTTATTTAGACTTACATCATCTTTTTGAATATAAAATCATCTCTAATTAAATTACGAAGTTCATTCACACACATTTTGAAGTTTTATTAATTTCTAGGAAAAATATTATATAAATTAAAATGTAAATTAATTTTATTGCTTTGCTTGAAAAATTCCTTTAAATTTATTTACTACTAGCTGTTACCCGCCCGCTTCGCTGGGAATTTCATGATGTTTTATAAATTTTTACTGCTTATATATATGTATAAATTATTGATATCTAAGTCCTGCAATTAAGAATTCGATTGTATTGAAAAATATACTTATACCTGTAACTGTCGCCTGTTGATAATAAAAAAGGGGGCAGAACTCATCTAATTTGTGTTTTCTAAAAATCTCTAAAATTGAAGCATAGAATGATGTTTGCTCTTTCGTAACCCAAAAACCAAGTGGATTCCGCAAAACCAATTTTCGGTGGATCTCTACTCCGTAAATTGAACATGCAAGCCAAATTTCAAGTCTAAATCTAACAGAGAAAAAAAACAAAAGTTTTACTATCAATATCCCTGTAATCCCGTTGAGAGCCGTTTTCCAAAATAACCGCTCTTAGCGGATTTCAACTCAACAAAAGAAAAATGCAAACCAAATTTCATTATTATAGTCCTTGTAGCTCGAAAAAAAGTAATTTTTTTCGTCAATACGTCCCAGTACCCCCCCCCCCCAGAACTTGATTTGCTTAAAATACATTCTTAGTGGACCCCTATTCAACAAAAGAAACATGCTTAACAAATTTCAAGTATATGGGTCTAACAATTAAAAACAGGAATTTTTTTCTGTAACTCCTCTTGACCCCTCGCAACCTCCTTTGGTGGTCAATTTTCGTTTTACTCTTTGTTAGAGGAACTCTATTCCATGAAAGGAACATGCCTACCAATTTTCAAGCAGGATGATCAAATAGTTTAAAATGGAAATATTTATCAATTACGCCTCTTAATCTCCCGAAATTAAACTTGGTAGTTCATATTCGCGAAACCCATTTTGTAGCGGTTCTCTACCTTACGAAAGGAATCTGCGTATCAAATTTCAAGACTGTACGTCTAATAGTTTAAAAATGGGATAATTTTCTATAACGCCACTTGAGCCCCCGCAAACGCCACTTCTGGGTCTGTTTTCACAAAACCAATTTTGTAGGCGAATTGCACATATGAAAGGAATCTGCTTAGCAAAATTTGAAGACTGTGCGTCCAATAAATTAAAAATGCAAAAAAATTTTTTTTTATCAATAACGCCCTTGAACCCCGCAACGCGGCCTAGGGGTCGATTTTCACAAAACACATTTTGTAGTGTATCTCTATCCTATGAGAGGAATATGCTTACCAAATTTCAAACTGTGCGTCTAATAGTTTAAAAATAGAAATAATTATTTATATCTGCCCTTAACACCCCGCAACACCCCTTGGGGGTCAATTTTTCCCAAACCTGTTTTGTAGCGGATATTTACTCCATGAAAGAAACATTCCTACCAAATTTCAAGCAGGGAGGTGAAGTAGTTTAAAAACGAAAATATTTATCTAGTACGCCACTAAATCCCCGCAACGCCATTTAGAGGTCTGTTTCACAAAACCTTCTTATAGCTGATCTCTACTCTATAAAAAAATCTACTTATCAAATATAAAAACTGTGCGTCTAATAGTTTAAAATGGAAATAATTATCTATAACGCCCTTAAGTCCCGCAACGCCACTTGAGGGCAATTTTCACGAAACCCATTTTGTAGCGTATCTCTACCTTATGAGAGGAATCTGCTTACTAAGTTTCAAGACTGTACGTCTAATAACTTAAAAATCGGAATTTCTAACGCCCCTTAAACCCCGCCCCGCAAACAATTGCTGCTAATTTGAAATTACAAACAGACACTTCAATTTTATTTATTTGTATAGATATAGATTGGGATTATAATAACTATTGTTTAAATGTGACTAAAAATGTAAATAAAAAAAAAGAAAGGATTAAAACTAACCGTAAAACTTATCAATTTTTTGTTTTTGCATTGCTTTTGCTTAAGAAGCCTTGATTTATTATTTTTAAAAGTGCATCCGAAACAGCCGATGCTCTACTTAACTGAACAGTGAAAAAAAAAAAAAATTATGGCACGTGTCAGCGTATTATCATGTGCGCGTAACACTATTATGTCTCATGAAGAGCATCGGTCGCTAGTAACCAAACAACGACTTCATTAGCTCAGCTTGGCGTTCAATTTGGCGTTCATCTTGGCATTCAGTTTCACGTTCACCCGTATAGTTCCGTTCCGTAAGAATACGGGATAAAATATAGCCTATGTTACTCCCCGTTAATGTAGCTTTCCATTAATGAAAGAACTTTTAAAATCGCACCAGCCGTTTCCGAGATTAGCCGAACAAACAGACAGACAGACAGATAGACAGACGATAGACACACAGACAGACAGACAAAAATTTTAAAATTGGTTTTTTGTTATGAGTACCGTATATACTTTTAGTGCATTAAGTAAAAGCTGCTAATTTGAAATTACAAACAGACCATCAATTTTATTTATTTGTATAGATTGCATTTCAAAACCTATTATTTTAAAGTATTTAATGTTTTAAGATTCCGATGTATCTGTAATAATATACCTTATGATCCCAATAATATTTTTTAACTACTTTTGCTACCATGACATACAATTTTGTCTGCAGAAATGTTTCCTTACAATTGATTTTGGTTTCAAATTAATTTTAGAATGAGATGCGAGGCAAGTGACTTTCAAATTTAGTTCCAAAAACTTCTGAAAACATATTTAAATTTTAAATTTGTTGTGTCAATAATCAGCAATTCAGTGAAAATTAATAAGACTTTGATTTAAAATATATATGAAAGAAACGAATTAATTACCCCAGATTTACATAAGAATTATTTTAAATCCATTTTTACGCACTCAAATGCACTTACTTATGAGAAAGTACATACAAATATAATACTATTATTTTAAACGAATAGTACTTTGCATTTATTAAAGAAAACATTTGGGTCCCTTTTATATTCAGTGAAATTTGCTTCGTATTAGAAAAACGTAGATTTAAATATTGATACTAAAAACAGCACAATTAAAATAGCAATTATATATTGGTATACATGCAGAGGCTGTAACCTTTATGTTTTTTTGTCAATTACTGATAATAATTGCTTAAAAGTATGGACTTGTAAACTGTGATTTTTTGTATTCCTTCATATGAATGATCTCATTTGTAATACATACAATTTATTAATTATCTTGAAAAGTGTTGCTACACAAATATACATCATGGAAAATTGTTGCAAGTAAAGATAGCGATAAATATCGAAAAGTTTTTAGGAATGAAACGAATTATCATCTAGTTACGAAAATTAAACAAAAAAAGAAAGCATTCAGCACGGCAATGTTCTAAAGTAAAAAATACTGAAGAATTACTTTCTTCTTTTTTTCATTGAAAAGTGGTAAAGAAATAAAATTTCAGAGTAATTTTTAAGTATACTCAATTATAGTGAAATATTTCCCAATAATTTATATTTAATAAAATTTAACATATAAATATATTTAAATTATAAGATGTATTCCTGTTTTATTACTGATAATAAACTGATAAATGAATTCCAGGAATCTAAATTCGGTAACAGGCAATTTTTTTTCCGATAGCTTGCCTTTGAAATAGCTATTGCTTACGTAAATCCAAATGATATTGTTAAGGTAACTGGGACGGCTGCGAGAAAGAATAAAGAACTTTGTTTGCACCAACTTTAAATGGTTCTCGCTTAATTAAATTAAAAGCAACGGAAATAAAAATTTTACGTTGAATTATCTGAATATTTAGGTACTTGTTAATGTAAAAAAAGATTTATTTTAAATTATAAATAAATCTGTAAGAGCAATAATTAATCAATAACTGTTTTTTTTTTATTTTCAAGCATGTTTTTACCTTTAGGTACACTTTGCATAAAATCTACAGCATATGTAGCTATAAAATTTTACGGAGTTTTCGTAAACATAACACTCCATAAAATGAATGAAATAAAAATTTAAAGTATATATAAATTTATAAAAAAATTTTAAATTTTTAAATTTAGTGATTTAAGTTTTATGCAGAAATTCTGCTAAATCTGAAATTTGTGAATGTTTATTTGAAAACGAATTCATTTCACATTGTTAAAAATTTATTAATCTTGTATTATGTAAGATATCAGCACTATAGGTAAAAAAGATTTTGAGTAAAGTGTACCGGAATTACCCAAAAAATGCAGTTTGAGAAAATTACAAATAAAGATATTTTCATCTATGATTTGTAAAATAATATATTTTAATAAAATATAAAGCCATACCATTGTTAATTGGATTATTTTGCATCATTTCTCATTTTTTTAAATTGTAAGTTTAAAATTCTAGATTCTTTAGAAGTCTTTTTAACTACTTCATCAATACGTGTTATCAACGATTCACACCTTCTTCCATTTAAAATACCAAAGTTTTATGTCAATAAATTTTAGTATTTTTACTCCACTTTGAATATCATAATTACAAGATATTACAAAATTCCCTACACATATTTTTTTTTCTTATAAAAATACACAAAGAAAATGCCTTTGATGAATTTAAGAAGTTAATTTGATCTCTAATTTAAATCGAACTCTGTTTTTAGAAATTATAAGAAAAGAATTTCTGTTTTCTTATTCATACATATGAATATCTATTTATTTTAAAGTAAGACCAAAAGTAATAAACATATAAAGTTATTCATGAGCATTCAAATAAGCAGTTAGGGAAAACGAAATGTCTATTTTACAAGCTGTGTATTTAATTTATAATAATCCTCAAGATCTAATTCGTACTATATCCACTAGATTTATAATTTTTAAAAAATTACGCGGAGTATTTATAAATGCAAAACTAGACATAATTAAAATTTCAAAAAACCAAATGTTTTTTCAAAATTTTGTTATAAATTATTTAAATTTTCCGTAATTTTTTGCTCAAAAAATGTATTATTTTCAATAAATCTGAATATATATATATATTATATAGAAAAATTACATTCTTCGAATAGAAAAATTAGTTTTTTATAATACTTAGTGAACACTACGGAGTTTGAAGAAAGTGTACCTGAATCACAGCTACATCACATTTGTTTACTATTTTAAAATTCAATTTTCTAGCGTTCTTTTTAACGAATTCTCATAAATAATGCATCTATAGATGCAGCAAATTGCCCTCTATTTTTTAAAAGTAAAATTAAAAAATGCAACATTTGAAGCACCTTTACGTCGCAGTTACCTTAAATAAAAATAAGAGTTATTCTGTTATTTTTTTCACGTTTTAGTTATTTTTATGAGTTTTTTTTTGTTTCCCCTTAAGAATGGGATTTAATTCGCATGCTTAAGGGGAGCTTGTACAGGTTGTCAAACTTAGAAATATATTACTCAGATGGGAATTTGGTAATTACTTCCTTCTAATCGATCTTCCGCGTTAAAAAGATGCGTCAGACATACTTTGGAGCATTCCTATGCTATACAGAAAAATGATTTCTAGATTTTGATCAAGATAATTTTTTTTTAAATCTGCTTGAATATAATAAATATAGATATATTTAAGACATTCAGTGATTGTTTTTTTAGACATTAATGTTTTTAAATAGTTATTTTGTGAATTTATTTGACATTCTTTAAATTCCTTTTTTGAAAAATTATTCCATACTTTACTTAGGATTTCTGAAAAATTGAAGAATATAATCAAATATCAACACGTTATGTATAATAAAAAACTCATTTGGAGAATTTTTTTTCTTGTTACGAATTTATTTATGAAGTTAACAAATTTTAAATACAAATGCATAATTTGAAATGGAATTTTTAAAATGGGTATTAAAAATACATTGAACTCAGAGCAATGTTCTATTAAATGCATTTTCTTCTTAAATGTATTTTAAAAGAGCCAATGTAATTAAAATACATCTTTTTTAACTGATGAATTTTGCTAAGTACTTTTTTTTCTTCAACAGGTTGATATATTTGAAGTTAAATATTCTTTTTTACCCTAAAAATGTGTTATTTTTATCCCTATTAGGTCAACGGAAAGAAGTTTTATATTTCAAGCGACATTTTGGCTTTCCCAATATGAATTTTATCGAAATAAGAGCGAATTGAATTCTCTTCCAAATATAAATTGCACAAAATCAACTCAAATACTTGTAAAGACTTCACTGACAATAGGATCACAAAATGTGCAGTTCACGAAGTAAAACACTCCATCTAAGACTCGCCCTAGCGACAGTGCCTTAAAATCTTGTACACTCGGTGAACTTGGACTTAAGCTTTTCCAAATGACTTGACACGATCTGGGATAATATACCCTTGACATACCGCCTAGAAATGGATTAGAACTAAACGGTTTCTGCATTCTTGCGATATTTGTGAAATGGACACTTCATTAAATTTCACTTTAGATAGTTTCAGATTGAGAATATTATTTTCAGAAAAAAATAAGGAAGGTAATAAATCTAAAATAAAAGAATAAAAATAAAACATAATAATTACAAAAAAAATTGAAAGATACATCAAAATAAAAAACAAATAAATATAAAAATTAAAATAATACACAGATATAAAAAAATAAATAATACGCGCAGATAATTTATTTCAATTTCAGTTTCAGTTGGCTTCAAATAATATCGTTTGAATTCACAACACTACTTAAGAAAATGTATATATATAGTATAATAAAATAAAACCAACAAAAATATTATCCAATAAGAAATGAATTGATAAGTAATACATTTGATAACCAAGAAAAACAAAAACAAACAAAACAGAAAAAAGTCAATTGACCAAAACGGAGAGCTATTTTTTTTCTAGAGCTGTCGCCGACTTACGACGATGAAGAAGGGGTAACATTGTTTTATATAACCCTGAACTTCCACTTCTGCAGAATATTTCTACATAACAGCCCAAGAAAAGTTGTAGGAAAAACCAAATTTCAAAAATGAAATTAAGCCTAATAATAGCATGAGTAAGCTTACATTACTCGAACAAGCAGTTAACTTTGACTTACTATTGTAAAATTGTTCAAAGCTACGTAATGACACACTCAATAATCCAACAAAAATGATATACCTAACCAGAAACTCCCCCCCCATGTGGTACATATAATTAACGAAAACCAACTACCTGAAAACATCTATATCATATGGAACAACTGTATGTGTTGTGTGTATATATATACACGGAGGTAACTAAAATTGTGACACTTTTGAAAATTGCATTTTTAAAGTTGCATGCTTATAGAAAATGTTCCGTTGTACAAAATGCAACGTCTTTTAAATAATTTTAAAAGATAACTTAATACTAAATTGAATACAAATATTAAATTCAAATATTTGCAATGCAAAAACGTTGTGCTGCAAAGACTATCGATATATACATAACATACTGATGATAGCAGTGGTATATGATAGCAGGGTATCGATATATACATAACATACTGATGATACGTACTTAGTGGGATAGCCTTTATTTTTTATTACAGATTCACATCGATATTTCATTGAGCTGAAATTAGTTTTAAGCTCTTCCTTAGCCATTACACGATGCCAGAAAACAATTATATCATCAATTAATTCTCTTTTATTTCATAGGTTAACATTTCAAATGGTTCCACAAGTCCTCGATGGGATAGAGATCAGGACTGTTTCCCTGGTCAGAACAAAAATTGTATTTAATAAAGAAGCAATGGCTTGAAATAAAAGAGTAGTTTGGACACATAGAAAGAGATGTGTGACGAGAAAATGGTCTTTCCTATGTTGCAATTGCAAGATAGATGGATAGTTCAGTGACTACATCTGGAGACTTAAAGTTTTTTTTAGAGGTCAGGAGACAAATTAAACAAACACAAAGCAGGAGAAGTCATAAAAAGGTGTGCCACATCTGTTGATGACAGAAGAGCGAAAACACTTAGGCCAGCATTTCTCAATCTGCCGGGTACTTCCCCCTTGTATGACGCGATAACCCTACAGGGGGGCTCGAGTATATCGAAAATAATAGTTTCAAAAAAATTATTTAATTAAAACAAAATATTTTCTGACGTAATATAAAATACACATTTACATTGATATCATTTATATACATCATCTGGCAATGTTACGTTATCTCCACTTCAAGCTATATTTGATCCTACAACCAAATAAAAAAAAAACATTTTGTTTGATTTGAAGTAATCCTACTCGATGAGAGATTTTTTTTATTGCGTTTTCTTTTTAAAACCTAAAATACTACTCTTTCAGAGAAAAAAAAAACAAAACCAAGACCCAGAGAAAAATTGTAGGATGATATTTCAAAAAGCACAGAGAGCACTTTGAGGGATTTTTTGGCCAAGATTTATTTTTCAGTATTCCGAAACATATAAAGCACAAGGAAACACATTTAACACAATTCTTTTTTAGAACTAACATCCATATTTTTTTTTACTGAATACACTTTTAAACCGGGAGTGGTCGTGCGAGGTGCAAAGTAACTCCAGGCATAAGAAATCTTTAATTCCAAGAAAACTGTTTATTTGTTACCAATGACTTTGACAGTATCCGCCAAAATTACTGTCTTCATAGGAACTAAAATGTATTTTTGGGAGTGGAAAACGTTTCTTTACAAAAATTTTAAGAATCTCGTTTTGACACGGTTCTGTGCGATAAATGTAAATGAGAAAAATGTAAAAGAAGAAAAGTGTAGTTACGATCCCTATTGAATGAAGTTCAAATTAATCAAGGAAGGGGAATACCATAGCCTTTTGGACGTCGGATAAATTGCTCCGTTTCTGCATTACGCCAACGATTGAAATGATTTCCGAAGCCCTCACACACCCTTTATACACATTCAACTGCAATGAGCTGTCACCTACCCTCTGTGATTGGTTATTTAACGTCGATGTCAAAAGTATGCTTTGGTAACATTAATGAGACTGGACTGTATATAACAGAGTCAATAGAGAACATATACGATAATGATTCGAGGTAAGCATAAAGGATGTTTCAGGAAAATAGACTTGTACTAAGATAGTAATCATTTTTTAGTTTATGTTTCGGTTGGAGAGTAAAGAGAGTAAATGAACGGAAGAAGGCCATAAAAGTTAAACAGTTGGTACTGGGATTTGACGTTCGACCAACTTTTGTGAGAAATATTAGATGTTTAATTTAATACTCTGATGCACACGATGGGAAAGTAAACGTAAGGCAGAAAACATAATTTTGTTTAGATTATGAATTAATTAGCCTTACAATTATATATATATATATATATATATATATATATATATATTATATATATATATGTATAGTCAAAATTCTCTACTAAAGAAAAATAAATAACCAACAACCATCAAAATTGAAAAAAAAAATGTAAGATGAACCAAACATGAGATTTTAGAAATGATATTTATCAGAAATTATAAAAATAATAGAATTTAAATTCTGATAATATGGAATTTACGGTATTATAAACACTGCTGACACTTAAGACAGCTCTTATATGTAAAATAATGTATGTAAGAATGGGGTTGAAGAAGTGTTTTGGCCATCCAAACTTTCCCCTTTATGGTAGTAGTACTGAGTAAAAACCTATTGAATATATTGGATAGAGTATCTAAATCCATTCCAAGAAAAATGTAACTTACCAAAAAATTGCATTAAAAATAAAGAGCCCGCGTTAAATCTGAGTACAATAAATAAGTTATTGCCAGGTTCTAGGCCCAAATATAAATTCAAAGCATGGAAATGGCTGAATAGTAGCATTTAGCAAAAGTATGAAAAGAATAGGGATAAAAAATTAAATAGTGTGTATAAATTCTACCATTACTTGAGAGACGCTAGAATTATAAATGTGTGTATTTAAATATTAATAGATTACTGTGGTTGAAATAAAACTAAGAGAATAAGTAATTTTATCTAATATTGGAATATGGAGGAAACTATAATTATTTAGGAAAAATGATAAATTTATAATGATAAACTATGTGAATATTCTAAGGAATTTTAAGCCTTACTATTTAGAATTTCTTTATTCAAATAACTATTAATAAAATTTATTAAGTATTTTTGAATTAAGCAATTTTTTATTTTTCTTGATTTTTTAAACAAGAAATTTATTGTGTTCTATGTAATTGAGAATATTTCTGAATATAGAAACATGTACATTACTCTCCCAATGAGATACTTTTATAATATTTAATTCAAATTCTTTTCTTTTAACATAAATTTCAGTAACTATAACATTATATTTTAATTTAATTTCTATATCAGAAAATTTGCTTCATAGTTGTTACTATTTGTCTATGTTAAATTAATATATTGTGGATAAAAATTAGTGTAAGGTTTAAAATTTTCTTTCTTGCCAAAACAATAATATTATCTTTATAACGAAAAATGCAATATTCAGAATTATGAATGAAACTATTTTCAGAATAATGTAAATATAACTTGGCTAGACAGTATCTAGCTGATACACCTTGTGGAAAACCTTTTATCTGTTGTTAATAGTTACAACTACAATATATATAGTTGTCTTTTAGTACAAACCTAACTAGAGAACTAAATCTATGATAATTAACATTTTTATATAAATTATCTTTATGTAATTTTACAAGTTTATATATATATATATATATATAAATCATATCATCAATATTAATAGAGTTAAAAAGATCTTCAAAATCTAAACAATAGACAGAAGATTTTTTTATCTTTTGATTTGTTCGATACGTTCTTTACCATTTTTAAGTATGGCTGGGGATTTAAGATTATTTATTGTATCTTGTATTATTTAATGGAAAATTTTACCTGATTTGCAGATGTATGTATTTAAACTATTAGTAGATGTTCTAAACTTGACTGGGTCTTTATGAAATTTAGGAGTAATAAATACATGTGGAAATTTAAAATTATTATTAATTTGTATTCTTAATTGTTTGTGAAAAGCCAAAATGCAATTATTTATTACTTTATCTGAAATTTTGATGACTTAATAAAAGCTGTATTTTTATCAAAATATTTGTTGATCACTTAACTATAACAGTATCTACATATGAAGGCAAGATTTCCTGGCACTTTATCAACATAAACTATAATAAATTTATATTACATTTTTTAATCTGATTTTTAATATCATAAAAAGAGATATTATTCACTGTACTAAAGTTATCTTAATTAAGCTGTTGCGTATTATTACATTTGAATTCTGTGAATGCCTCTAAAGGCATTCTATATTTAATAGCTATTTTATAAATGGATTGCTCACTATCATTGTATAATTGTTTTTTTTTTAAGTTTTATTATTATTGGAAATCAAACTAAAACCATTACCTTTATTCATTATATTTCTCAGATTAATTTCTCTTACAATATTTTGAACACCAGTAACAACATGCTGAGTGTATATATATATATATATATATATATATATATATAAATGAAACACAAATTCTTACGAAAAAACAAAAAATATAAGTATAAATACTCTACATAAGATATGATCAAATGTATCCAGGTTCTTTTCAAAGTATTGCATATGGCTTATGATGTCGAGCTGCTAGTCTCCCAGACAAGTATAAAAAAAATAAGACAAATTCACAATCTATATTATCACAGCTAGAAAAGTACTTGGAGCAGAAAACGCGAGCTGAAGAAAGTAATATGATTTTGAGCGTGGTAAAGTGAACGTTTGTTACCGATGCAGAGAGTTAGTTCGTGACATTTCTGCTAAGTTAGAATGCCTCGTATGCATGGCGTTATCGTGAAGAGGAAAGATTTAGGGTTAAAACTATAAAATACCGAACGTATAGAACTTACCTACAGTTAATGAGGATCGTTTAGCAGTGAAAATAATTGTGAAATGAATGCCGTGGATTAAAGAAACCCATCAGAAATTCCACGAAGCCTCTGGAATATTTATCTGTTATAATATTTTTTATCATAATTCCTCAAATCATATTAAAATCCTAGAAAAAAAATTTTATCCTCTAAAATACTCCATGGTTTATCTAAATTATATTTTTTCATATTAGCGAAAATTTAAAGTTATTTTTCAGAAGTTAAAACTATTTTCTGTTTACACTTTTCATGTCGTACTATGATAAAATATTAGTACAAACTTACTATCAACAAAAAAAGCGAATTATGTCAAACATAAAAACGGAGACACAAATTGCTAAAGGAAATATTTTATATGATTCATAATATTTTAGCTAAATTGGCCCCGCGTTGTTGAGGCCTTGTTGTAATACGTTGCTTTAATGTTGTTCTAAGATATTCAATGCAGTCAAATCAATCTTCACTTATATTTTCGGAGAGACGAAATTAAGCATAAAACAATACACAATATTTATAATTTTTCTTTTTATTCTTCACTTATTTGAGTACAGAATAGTATAGTTACTTAGTGACCGAGTTACTAAGTTGTTAATTAAAACACATGGATTTAATTTTGTAAATGAGGTAAGTAATGTTGATTTTGTTTTTATATTAGTTTATTATTTTAAAAATTATAACAATAAATAATTTTAATTTAATTAATTACTATTAGGTGCACAGTATTTTCGTTTACCTGTCTTTTGCTAATACAAATAGATTTGACGGTTTAAGCGTACAGCGTAGTTACCCATACGAGAAACATGGATTTTCTAAGTCCAAGTCATAAATGGCATTGATTGGTCTTGACATTCATTATGGTCATCGCGAAAGTCAAACCAATTGGGAATTGAAGCCTTTGAAAGGCATTGGAGAATGATGATATCAGTGGAATACGTGACAACAGAGCGATTTTACCTTAAAAATGTCAATTTAAATGGGTTGCTTACTGGTAATTCTTTTGATAACCAAACGTGTACCATTGCATAATTTAGGTGGTTTTAAGTTACGCACCTGAATAACCGGTGAGCAAATCTTCAGCCGAAAATTGTGTGGTGGCATTCCAGATATATCCAGAGATTTGCAAAATTTATTGGAAAATTTACGGTTTAGTTTTCATCAACAACAATTTCATCATAAGATCACCCGGCAAAAAAATGCTACATCTGGAAATTTATTTCTTCAATATACCATTATTTGTCTGAACAACAGTAAAAAAATTGTCTGGAAGTTTGAAGCATTGTGTATTTGGATGCAGTTCCACATCAGCGTTTCCATTAGCCATAGATTAAAACTTTTTGCTCCGATGAATCATCTTGCAATTGTATTCGCATGTTTATGGTCAATCGAAGTGTTTAAATACCATCAAAACGATTGTTTTAAACAAGCGTTAAGCTTGTGAACAAAGTAGAGCGAGGAAGGAATGGCAATGTATGTCAGAAATCACCAGAAAGTATATCCGAAAATTTTTCGCTGACATTCAATTCTTGCAAAATTCTATGTAATGATTTGGATGAATACTTATGGGCCGTGGTACACTCATCGCATGCATTTTTTTAATGTTGCACATTGCGCTAGTTTATTACGAATGTCTAATGGCAGCCGGAATGCTGAATGTGTAGTTTGTCCACCATCTAACAAAGTAGCAGCAATGCCCAAACCAGCAATTTTCTGATGCGATCGTATTTTCGCAAGACCGCACCTGCACGTTCAGGCGCTGTTGGAAACGAAAATCCGAAGTGTAAATCGAACGTAATGCCATTCTATCTCATTCCGGCGAAATCCAATAAGTTATGAGAGTTTTTGTAATCCGAATATATATTCTCCTTATCCACCCCGAATTACACCCGAAGCCACATTCAGCGTTCCCTACTCCAGCAAGTTCATTTCAAGGAAAAGGGAGCATTATGGACGTACGGCTTATCTGGCAAAGTTACAAGAGTTTCTTAAATCCGGTTTTGGAATCCTGCTCGATGAACAAAAAAACACCAGGGACACATATTTCACGCCCCAAGAATTTGAAGATAAACTTCTGTCATGGTTCGCTTCACGTTGTGTGGCTCGCTCTTCGTGAATTTCAACAGCTCTTGGAAGTAGACGCTTTTGCTCGAAGATCTGCAACTCGTATATATTCTGTTGAAATGTTTCAGCCGCTCTTGAAGTAGAGGCTCTGATCTGGTTAGTTTCTAAGCCTGTCGCTCTGTTTTCAGAAATTTCAGTAACTCTACGAACTGATATTCGTCGCGCATTTCTCGTTGATTTTTTTATTGTTCGATATTTTTATGTGGCATTTCAAATAGTTCCTAGTACTCACACAATGTTTATTAACATATGAGATATCTGAAAACAGTGAGTTAATACAAATTTCTTCCGTCTATAAAAAATAGAAATTATCATTTTTTTAGTTACATTTTTAACTTACTCGTAAAAACTATTGAGTTTATTTGTCGATTACTAACTTTGGTCCAAAGTTTGTTATTTCTGCTATATCAGGAGATATCGGTGCATTGAAGTGTCTTTCATGCTCATTTCATGGAGTTGTATCTGCTCTGATAAATTTTCAAATAATCTAATCACATAGATTCTAAAGCGGATTTAAAATCTCTGACCAAACAGT
The DNA here is from genome assembly GCA_019973975.1 of Trichonephila clavata. Lineage (NCBI taxonomy): Eukaryota > Metazoa > Arthropoda > Arachnida > Araneae > Nephilidae > Trichonephila > Trichonephila clavata. The sequence continues at coordinate 24,428 of BMAO01015886.1, forward strand.
TGTGCTCGTGAAATAGTGATCATAATTCAGCAATAATTTTTCGATCTGTTGCCATACTGAATGTGCATCGTAATGCTATTATATCTAGCATTAAGTTTACTATTCAAGATTAGTAAAATTACTCACAACTGTAGATATCACTACCGATTCACAAAACCATCATCATCGTAATGTAATCGATTCCTTTGATTATTCTAACTATTTTTATAAGAATTATACTTTCTAGGTTACCCATAAGACCACTTCTAATATTTGTTTTATGAACCGGCTGGGTGGCGTGGTTGGTTTGTCGCTGGCCTTCTGCACCCAAGGTTGCAGTTTCGACCCCGGTCCAAGTCGGTGGATTTTCATGATGCAGAAAATCGATAGTGGTCATGTCTGTAAAAGATCCCTAGAGTGTCTGTTTGGCTTGGATGCTCTCGAAAAATTAAATTCTAGTACTGGTTCGCATCGCCTAGAGCTCAGGTGCCTCCCTCTGTGGAGAAAACTGGGTGTCAAAATTGCTTGCTGTAATTGTATCGCCTAATAAGTTGCAGCGCTAAAAAGTGATACCAGCTCCTGGGATGTACTAGGTCTGCAAAGGTTTAAAGTACCAATACGCAGCCCCATTGAAAAAAATATTTGTTTATAAAAAAATTTGAAAAATAACTTGACTTTACATCTATGGATATAGTAAATACATTCTTCGTTTCCAAGTATGGCAGGGTACTTATTTTTCATTGGGATTGGTATACCTATACAAGTTAGTACGCTGCAACATTCCTGGTGAGAAGCTGCGACAAAAAGAATAAGGATAACGAATTCTCCAGGAATATTTCATATGCATGCAATTTTCAGGTGATTGTGGAACAGTACAGAAGTTGATATGCTGTAGAGCCCTGGTGGTCAAAAGGATAGCACAAAAACATTCTCCACAAAGAAATACATATACATGCGAATGTTCATAGTGATCGGTTATAACGGTGTCTGTGTGAAACGAGGCTATTTTTACAAACATACATTTATATATATATATAGATGTTCCACATTAGAACCTTCTTGGATAACACTTATTTTTTCCTTATGGATAAAAATATGATTTGGCGTGGTGTGAAGTTTAAAAAGTGAACTGTCAGATCAAATGTTGTCTTCATTACTCGACTGTGGTTTAGATTTACGAGGACCGTCTCAAATAGATCTCGTATGCTTAAAGTACGTCCATTAACAAGCAATCAATCAATCTTATCATGCCACTCGAAATATTTTTTAGCACACGGCACACCGTCTTTGTATTGATGACACAAGATGATGTGAATTTGATTGTCTCAAAGCCTTAGGTCTAGACTTTCATAAGGTCTCGGAATACAACCGATTTCAGTCTCATTTAACCCTGCTATTCTGTTCGGGTCTAT